>APFE031079922.1:0-19829 GCA_000404065.3 Pinus taeda | reverse complement strand
CTCACATAAGTAAAAGAAAAGGTGAAAAGGGGATGCATTTAAGCCAAACAACTGACGTAAGTTGACATTGGGTTTCTCTCACTATAAAGGAGTGGCGAATAGGGTTATAACAGATGCCCCCTAATGCATGAGGTCAAAAGAGAAATTTATGGCCAAAATGCATTACAATATTACTCAATTCCCAAAATGGGAGGAAGGAGCCAAGACTATGAAGTTGGATTGGAGGAACTCAAGTATTGAAGGCTCAATTTTGCTGAAAACATCCCCGAGGTGGGCATATCCATGCTTAGTCATAAGAAAATACTGAACATGGCCTCCATAAAATACACTATAGATCCATACATGAAATTCTAAAACATGGCCATGAAGACATACACAATGGATCCATGTGGTTCAACAGATAAATCATAGCCACAAACAAATACAATCGTGGATCTATGTCACAGTATACATCAGTAGGACTATGGACACATGACAGACAGAGAAGTGTCTCAAGATAGCCCTCAAAGTACATAAATGATACATAAATCCAACGCAACCTGGGAAGGATGCCATATAAGAGTGAGATGTCTCTAAACTGGAGTCTTCAACATAACCTCGATGGTACAAATATACACCATGCGGATAGATGAGTTGAAGTTGAGCATGGTAGAAACTGCCTGATTACCAGTCAATGAGGTAAACTAGTAATAGACACGGGGCAATCCACCAATGAGGAAAATGGATCCCAAGGTGCCTAGTACAATCCACCAAGTGTGAATAGATGAGTTGATGTCGAAAACTAGTGAACTCGATCAATCATGAGACAATGATGAAAACCCATTTTCGATCATGAGGAAGCCTACCACTGAGGTCTACAAGCTCCAAGGTACTACTAATTCCTAGATCAAGCTCTTGGATAATGAGTTGAAGTCGACAAGAGAAGATTCATCGAAGGAGGGCCTTAATGTATCCCCCGTCAATAAAAATGGAACAGACCAAGATGATGTGATGAATAGATGAAGTCATGAAGTAGTGAAGTACAACTGACACAAGGATGGCCGACTCAAAAAGGGCAATATACTACTGTAGATGGTCGACACAAGTTGAGACTTCCCTTGAACACATAGCGGCATGAAACAAGAATGACTTGGTAGCATGACTAATGAGCACCAGGTGATATCATGAAATGATGCAGGAGGCATCGAAGCACGCTCCATATGACTAGAATAGTAACCAGTCAGAGAATTAAAGAGACTCATATGAAGGGTACAACTCCTATGCAAGCTAAAACCCAAAAGTAAGATAATGGAACAGACAGGTGTCGTGTTCAAGGGTGACACAACTAATTCTGCCACTTTGATGACTAATGGAAAAATATGTTCCCCCCTTCTATTTTTTATAAGTTCCTTTTTCGTAAAGTTCTCCCCCAAGCCCGAAAAAGAGATAAAAGTATATAAGGGGGAACCTCCTAGCCACAATAGACTAGGGTATTCCTTTTTCGTAACTAGTCTATATCCCAGTCTGGAAAAGGGTTAAACTTATACTGGGTAGATGACACTTTAGATACTTTAATGAGCGTGAAGTAGACAAGTTCATTCGACAATATTTTCTAAATTAAGGAGTCTGAAAAGAGCTTAATGGAAACTCCTCTTGGAGGAACGAGTGGTATAGAGGGTAGCAATTGGTTCTGGTAATGATGGAACTGCTCTTGACATAAAGAGGACAAGAGGTGAGATAATAGGACCACTCACTATAGCAGTTCCTCCAAGAAAGGGTAAACACCAAGTGAAAGCAGGTGGTATCCCAAGTAGATGATGATGATGGAAGAGAGAAACCAAAGCTCATCATGCAAAAGTAAACTGCTAAAAAATGGTAATCACAAGGGAGAAAAATGGTGGAATCCTCTTAGGGTAAACCGAGGAATATGACGAAGAAGAGGACATGAGGATCAAATTCTAGTTCATGGAGGGTCAGAAGGAGGAATTCCAAGAAGGAGCAAAAAATGTTTGCATTGACACCACCTTGGCAAAAAGGTGCTAACTAGGGTATCCATGACTAGGGAAGATCTACCACCAAGTTATGACATGCATAAAGGAAGTGGCGAAAGTCACAACTTGATGAGGTTACACCTAAGGCATAAATATGGCACTTACGGTCAAAATGCAATGGTGATAGTGATATATGATCTACCCCTATATGTCAAGCTCAAGAGAAACACACCTAAGGTCCAATGGATGTCGCAATAGAAGCATCACCTTGTCCTATAAAAACCATCTAGAAAGACTAGACCCATGGTTAAATCACATAATGAAAGACATAAACATGAACGAGATAAAAATAGGACCATGTATTTTTTTGTTTGTTTTTTGAATTTTATAAGTTTTCAGAATTTTGGCATAAATAAGGAATATAAAATACTCGCATTACACACCAAACCGAAATGGGTAAAGAGTCACATTTCTATGTACAATATGTACAAGTGCAACACAGTCCAGTAGGTCACGCCAATGTGTGCCCACAACTGGGCACAGGCCAAGGTTTTCCATACATGAACTCATGGAAGGTAAATATACCATATGTCTCACCAATGTGGGGCCATGCCAAAGGAAATCAAACTTCCCAATCCAGAAAGGTTGACATAAAGGGGGTATAAGATGCTTTTCAACATGTGGAAAGGAAGTGGGAAATTCAGTGGCAAGTTAAACATTAGAATCCCAAGAATTGACTTGGCTCATGGGTGGAACCTCCAAGGAACTCCAGGAAGGTGCCCCCTAAGTCAATTCAAGATTTAAGTTACTAGGCTCTACTCATTCTTCATCGGGGAGACTAAAGGTAGAAAGAGGTATAACCTACCTATGATTATCAGTGGGTAGATCCATGACCACGAAGTTGACTAACCGAGGAGGCTCATCATCAAGGGAGTCATGCGAAACAAGAAGAGGGGCGATGTGTGTGGGAAAAAGAACATGATCATATTCCATATTGAGATGGAGTTTTTGACCAGTGTCGGGAGGTACTGACAGAATTTCCAAAGAGTCAATCTCTTCCACAATAGGTGCTTGAGGGTGCTAATTAGCTTGTTCAACTTCGATAGAATCAGGCGGCACCACCCAAGGATCCGGAGGTCTATGGGGTCTAGTGGTGCTGAAAGAGATCATATACATAGGAGTTGTGGTAGAAGTAGAAGGAGTGTTGGGGAGAGGGAGTTGAGGAAGAACTCCCATAAGGGATGAGATTTTAAATAATACCATGCCAACACTCTCATACTGACCAAGGTTATCTCTCATGAGTGGTACAAAATTTCTAGTGGTGGAAATATGAGCTAATGGCACGCAAAAGTCAAGTTGATTGATAGCGACAATTTTGCCTTAATGAGGAAAGGAAGGTACACGAAAAACAGATGAGACGACTGCGGTCATTTCATAAAACCAACTACATCCAAGTCATAATCTAATGTGGTTTCGACAACCTCGACATCAACATGGATGGTTTCCCTCCTAACTCAATGGAAAAATTTGGAAGAACTCCCTTCGGAACAAAGTTGTGTCTGTCAAAAGCTTGGAGATTTGTGTTGGTCGTGGTGAGTGTTAGAGAGCCAAAAGCCTTCCATCATGATGCTTACATGATGCATGTGGAAGATCCCTCATCCACCAAAGTGCAATGAATATTCCTATGGGAAACACACACGATGATTTGGAAAGAAATCTGATGGGAAAGTCGAGGAGCGACTTTATTAGCGTTAAAAGCGACGAGACTAGATTCAGATAGGTCAACTCCACCAATGGCAGACAACAAGGCTTTGCGCTGCTGAGGACAACTTTGCAATACCTCCATGGCAAACATGGCACAAGGAGCCTGGGTTAGATCTTCGACAATATTGTAGTGTTGAGCAGCCCTAGTAGAAGGAATGTGTGCTGTCTTTTGAAGAACACCCTTGGGAGGGCGATAGACTGGTTCCACAGGCTTATCTAGAGTGAGAGGTCAAGTGGAGGGTAGTGGATTTGATGAGTCCTTAGATGGGGGACTCGAATAAGGAACATCATTAGAATTGGCTCACATGGTCATATTAAGGTCTTCCTTGCACATGAAGACAAATTAATTATGAGAAGATGACCCCTTGTTTCCCCTTTGTGGAGGGCGAGAAGGTTGAGCAACCATCTGTTGTTGGGGTTGCGCAGGGAATGGATGGGTTAAAATAGCAAGCTATTGAGTAGACGGTGGTGAAAGAAGCATATGGACCTCATCCATTCAAGGGCATTCGTGAGTAAGATGGTCACCTTGACAAATTTTACAAGGGAACTTGACATTACGATGAAGTTCACTAGTGCCCCCTCCCTGACTCTGAGGGTTGGATTTAGACTCCTAAGCATTTTGATTCTTTTGTTTATTTCACGTATTATTATTCTTACAACTAGATTGTTGATTTTTCTTCGGTTGAGTGGAATTCACCGTGAGAACATTATTGGACAGCTCAGGAGCGATTGCTTTAGCAGAGCCAGACGCACTTGCTGGGGCTTGAGATGTAACAATCAATTGCCCAAGTTTGGTGGCAAGTTGGCTCACGAAATCGGAAACAGACCCAATCACACCATTGGCATGTGGGTCAAGAACATGTTTTGGAGGGTCAACAGAAAGCGTAGGGGCGTTAGGCAACACTTCATAAAGCATACCCAATTGTGAATAGATACGATCCAACTGTTGGGCAACTAAAATAACTTGTTCCCCAATAAGGGCTCGAAACATAGACACATCCTTGGAAATTTGAGGTCAGAGAGATTGAATGAACCATTTACATAAGATCTCATAAGGTAACTTGGTTCTCCCCAACCTCTTGCGATGGTGCCACTCATGAATATGATCAGAGATTAATGTAGCATCATCTTGTTTGAAATTATACAAGTGGCCAGAGTCAATATCATATCGAGTAGGTAACTGGAAATGTGTCAGGAAAGTTTGAGCAAGGGAGACAAAGTCACTGTAGGATGCGGTATCTAACTTAATGTACCACTTTGTAGCATCCCCGGTCAACGCAAGTTGGAATAAGTGAAGTTTAACAAAATCATCCACCAAAGAATTAGATGAATACCACAAATGACAAGTGGTAATGTCCGTGGATGGATTCTCCCCAAGCTTTCCTTCAAACTTGGGAATATCGGATGGTAATTTGGCAAGCATAGGTGGCCTCCAAGGATCATGATGTATGAGGTCATTAGTCAATTTCACCAAATCCGTTAAATCGAGAGAAGATAAGAAAGGATTTTGGAGCTGACTAAATGGATCATGGGAGGGAGAGGCCCCTGAACAACCATGTGGTCCCCCCATATGAGGAGTGGAAAGATGCACCTACTGGTGAAGAAAAGGGTTCGCCCCATCATAGGACTGATGCAGGACAACATGACTGGTAAATGGAGGTTTCCCCCCAGGGTAAGTACCGCTAGAGAGCAAATGACCCCTAAAAGCATAAATGTTGATGGGGTTGTACCTAGGTATGGGAAAAGGACCACTCTGTGCAGTAGGATTGACATAAGGTGGATACCCTATGTGAGAAATGTTACTGGCAACAAAGTTTCCACTAGGTAAACTAGCCCCCCAGTAGAAGTACTAGTAGGTGGTGCCCCTCCAAAACGAGAACTATACCAACCCTGTGACATAATAGAAGTGGCGTTGCCCCCAAGACGACCAAGGAAAATGGATGATCCTCCCCGCATATTATTGGACGTAACCATGCCTAACTGAGGGACAACAATAATTAGTTGGGCAAAATACGGGGTAAAGATTACTTAACCTACCGACTGACTAGTCTGCGGTGTCATGGTTGACATAGGAGATGGTGTGGACATGGAAACGTTTGAGAAATTTGCAGGATTCATAGAAGAAAATGGTGAAATGCCTCAAGAAGAAGTAAGAGGTGTGGACGGAGGAGTGGGTATAGCCACACTAAGAGGTGGCAATGATGTAATGGCAGCTAATACTGCTGATGTAGAAGGTCAGGAAATCCCAGAATCTGCCATAGCATAAAGTACAGAAAAAGGCACATGAATCTAGGTAGGTGTGGAACCGTCAGGGTTCAATCACAATAAATCAGGTCCTAATGGATCAATCAAATGTGGGTTGGTAGGAGCATCAGAGTCGTCTGCCAAAATCTTGATAGAAACCAAATCAGTACTAGAAGGACCAGGTATAAAAGCCATGACAATGTGGTGGTCTAAGTCTTGAGAACTGATGGGTACTCTCTATGTAGGGTTAAAAAGTCCACCTCGTTTACCAGGAAAACCATGAATATGATGCGACTGTCGATGAACGAATTTAGCCAGGGTGGTAACTTATGATTTTAGTACAATTATGTTAGTACAAACACCCTAAGGCTAAAACTATTGAGTTAGACCAAAGAGCACACACTAGAAACATCCTAGAAGATAGCACATGCAAACCAAAATACAAAGAAGTCGGTGGTGGAATAGTTATACTAGTGACTTTCTTCCTAGTCTTTATATCTATGAACTCGGTGCAGGTGCCCTTATTTTCCATGGGGCACCCTCCGAGAGGACTGAGAGAGTATGACTAATATCTGTCCCAGGTACAGAGAAGACGAACCCAACCTTGGACCAGTATATAATCCTTAAGAAGATAGGTCACTATGGTCACCATGTACAATAACACGACCTGGGGGGCCAGTCGCAGGACAAATCCACATGCAAGGGCAAGAAAATTAACCCCAAAAGGAGTTAAGACCGAAATCCCCTTGAGATTTTCCTCCCAATTTGTCCCCATGTGAGATGACATTGTTTGTATGCATGGAGATTCCACTATACCGTGCCACCCAAAGCTAAGCAAAAGGGGTTGTGCCAATTCGCCTAGCCCAAGTGTTACCTCATGCTTGACCCTTTTGTGAGGAGGGCTTCCTAGACTGCACTACTGCAAATGGATTTAACTCCCTACTGCAAGATGCTAAGTTAATTTTGTAGTCTTAGAGCAGTTAAATCACACTAATATATCCAAGATCCTAGCCCAAGCTAGTGTTGGTGTGCTATCAGTGAAATAAAAGACGAATTTAGTTAATTTTATTATCACGTTGATTTTATTCATTGCTGTTTACACAAGTGGGATGCGGTGTGAAACTAAGATGGTGTGAATTAATCTTAGTTAGTCGCCCTAATGCAACTATATGCAATTTTCAATTTTCAATTCGATGAATGCTAACTATAGGAGCATAAGATCCTTCTAACACACCAGTGGCTATTATGATGCACCTCTAAATATTCTTGAAAGCAAATTATCCCAAATTTTGTGAATTATTGACCTAAAACAAACCAGCAAGGCAAACCAAAACAATCTGAAAAAGAAGAAGAAGAAGAAGAAGCACTCTAGAAGCGTCACAACTAGGAAAAACAAAGCCCAATCAGAGAAACACACTGAAATAAACCGAATCGAAAGCAAAAAGTGAAGAAGGGGGGGAAATGTCATCAAGCTAGGGTTATAGTATAATGGCTCAAGAAAGACCTATGTTCTACAAGGGTAAAAACCAGACCCTAGATATAGGAAGGCCTAATAAATATCATATGAGAGTGATACAAAGCAATGAAAACACACTCAAAAGAAATTTCCTAGATGACAATTGCACAACCAATCACAACACCACTAATTGTGACAAACACAAACAAGAGAAAGAATAGGTAACTTAAAAACAAGTTACCAAGCCACACAAAGGTAAAGAAAGACCAAAGTGGGATATCAAAGAGATCTAAGTAGTTAACAAAAGCAGCCAAACAGATCTGAAACAAAGATCCAAAGATGAGAACACTAGTCCTCAACCAAAGAACACAAAGAATTCTTTAAGAGAAACCTTGAAGAACATAAGCAATGGATGATACCAACCAATAAATAAGAAATGGCTCATATCTAATAGAGCTTAGCAGAAAATAGAAACAAAAATAAATAGATCCAACCAATAGTATCAACTTTTGAAGAACACACCTGAAAAATCAAGAAAATAAGCTGAAAGAAAACCCAAAAATTAGGGAAAACAGATAGAAAACAGGTTGATTTTTCAACCAGCCATATCTTCCTCATACAGATTCTTTTGTTTTAGATGGATTTTTTTTAGGTAAAAAATCAAGAGGATTACAAATATGTCATTATTTGCACTTAATTATGTATAGAAAAGAATATAAATGAATAGAAAAAATCAGTGGCACGCGAGGGCGGAAGAAAAACAAACTGCCCAATTTTCAATTGGCCATAACTTCCTCATACGAAGTCTGTTTTTTGTGATTTTTTTTTGGGGGGTAAAAATCTAAGAGGAATTCATATCTGTGGTTATTTAAATCAAATTATATACAGAACATTCAAGATTTTGATTTCAATTCTTGGATTTGTTATTCCCTCATATAAAAAACAAAAATATAACTCTAGATCTAACATCAGCTTAGATCTGAAGCAAGTAAAATGAAAGGAGATCAAAATGAATCCAAAAGATTATAGAGAACTCAATGGGAACAAGAGAAAACCAAAAAACATAAAGAAGAAGAGGAGATCCTAAACAAAGAGGGAAAAATAAAAATGCTCTCATTGAAAGCACCAGTTCTGTTGCAGCTAGATCTGCAAGGAGCTATTGCTCTGTGATCTCATGCACGATTAAAATCACCAGACAACAAATATAATGGCTAATGTGGTCTAATAATTTCCCCTCAATCCAAATGGTCATGCATGCAGCAAGCAGTCAGATCTATGTTATAGAAAAGAGATCACACCTGGAATCCTCGCATGTCGGGGAAGGTTTTGAGTTTGATGTAGATCTTGCGCTCCACTTGAGTGATCCAACATGTATGCACGAGATCTTTATCCATGCACACAAACACAACTAAACAAGGAAAATAGTTGATCTTCCTCGGAAGATTGTTAGATCAAAAGCAATAAATACTATCATATAATATGTTGAACACAAATTCATTTAAGGAAGGGAACACAATTTTTTATTAACCATATAAATGGAACTACATCAAATGTATACCATTAACACAAAGAAAATCCTATCCTCCAACTTGTAGTATGGCCTCCTCTCACAAGGTGGTAGAGCTCTCGCACTGTTGTTTTTGGTCCTCCCCCCTATTCCCTCTTGGTGAGATTATAAAGGCTCATTCCATCCTCCAGGAGAATGTATCTAGACACCTAGGGGATTGAGAATTTAGGAAACTTATACAATAATGGACCTCTAGCAAACTCATATACAAGTGGGTCAATTTGATCTCCTTGGGAATGACAAACTCTAGAAACCTTTTGCACAATTATGAGTTTTTTCTCGATTATCTCAATTATGAAATAAATATTATATCATAATTATAATATTTTGGCAAAATAATTATGAGAAATTGCTTACTTATGTAATTTAACCCTTTTAACATGGGATAAATCTCACATAAGTAAAAGAAAAGGTGAAAAGGGGATGCATTTCAGCCAAACAACCGAGGTAAGTTGATATTGGGTTTCTTTCACTATAATGGAGTGGAAAATATGGTTATAATACTTGCCTTGCATGAGTGGGTAGCTTTTTCCTAAAAAAGAAAAAATCATCCTTAGATTTTAGGGACCTATTTTTAACAGTTGGAGGTTACATGCAAAAGTCATTTTAGAAACCTCCCGCCGAGTGTCACTTTTTCCTAGAATTATGGCATGCGTGTCATAAGCCTCGATCTTGTCAAAAATATTTATTTGATGATTTAAAACTCATTATTCACTTTGATCTTCGAGCTCTGGCATTCCCAATGCATTTAGGAATCTTTGACACACTTATTGCACATTTTTCCCGGTTAGTCTACTTTTCATGTCTTTTGCTACTTTTCTGTCACTTTTTGTATTTCGGTTTGTGTGAGTGTTGCTTGCTTGGTTTTTTTGAATGCTTTCTGTCATTTTAATGCATGTTAGTTTGTATAAACATTTTTTCAAGTTTTTCATTGCATTTCCTTGTTGTCACATGCATAACATTGTTTCTACACTTATGGTCATCGTTACGGCGACTCGCTTCACACACCTCATTGTTTTCCCATTTTACTGAATCCGGCGCTCGCTGATTGCATGCATGTTCATTCACTCATTCTTGCACCCAACTTCACACATGCATTCAGTCCTTACTATTTTCAGTCGCTCGTTGGTAGGTTTGAGCCGCCTTGGCTCGGACCTTGCCTTGCTTGGCTTGCACTACGTGCTCCTAGAAATTACGCAGAGCCTGCCTCACATTGGCATGCTAGGATGTTCTCTACACAATTTTGAGAGGTAGTGCCTCAAGTGGCTCCCAGAATTACGCAATGCAATTTTCCCAGGTTGCAGTCATGCTGACTGAAACTTTGCATTGCACAGTTCCAGTCATCAGTAGGCCAAGTTGGATTGTGCTCTTTGCAGTTTCAGAAGTTAGTCAGCTCACTAACAGTCGGTACTGTGCTCTACATAGTTTTGGTAGTCAGTCTCCCATACTCCTAGAGAAAACTGTGAAAATTTTCCAGTCAGTCACCCAGGTGTGTTACATGTTAGCCCTCAAGTTGCTTTTGGTTTCCACGACAGTTTTCTTTCCATGAGTGTTTCTCTAACTCCAGGTATCACAGGTGTTCATCAGTCTCTCAGCAATACAAGTACAATGGATTCCAAGAGAGAAGGGTCAAAGGACACAATTGAGAGCACGACTAGAGATGTGGTCGAGCAAGTGTATATGAGCTTGCCCATCTACGAAGACACTAAGTTGTTCATAGACAAGGAGATCAAGATCAAATGGCAAGACATCAATGACATCTTTTCAGGAACCTTTGAGGAGAATTTGGAGGACCGCAGAGTCTATGTCAACATACACAAGTCTGGCTTGTATCGGGTTGCATGTGGTATCTTTCATTTCCATGCACAAACATGATCCATTGGATTGTCTCGCAAACTGATCCAGAGGCAATGGTGTTGAGCAGTGCCAGTGGAAAAAACTTTTTATCTTTAGGGAAGAGAACTTTCAGGAGATGTATCACTTTCCGTAGTCGGTGAACACAATGGATGCACCCTTCACCAATCCCAACAACATTACAAACTCAAGAGACATCTTGAGGAGTTGGGTGAGATATCCATCTAAGTTTAGGATAACACCCAACCAGGTGTACAAGACAAATATACTACAAAAGGCTTATCAGTTCTTGGTCATGTTTGCATGTCGCTTATACGACCAAGAAAGTACAGAGACATTCCCACAAAATTGGGTGATTGTGTTGGATCAACTCGCGAATGAAGCAAGACCTTTCAATTGGTCTAATATGTTGGCTCTCCAACTGAAGAGGCAAGTAATAGATGCCTGGAATCTACCCAAGTGTCAGCAAGCAAAGCTATTTATGTTCGCCTACATTCTTGATTCCCATTAGCAATTCCCTAGCTTGGGTTTAGCATGGACACCTTCAGAAACCTCTGTGCACACATATTGCAGGTTGTTCTCCGAGTGCAGCTTCTGTGGAGTTATATTATAGCTATTAGACCACTTCGTCACCCCGGTGTATAGGATGATCTTTGAGCAGGATCTACCTTGCATGTCACAGGCAACAATGGAGGCGTTGGTTAACATAACAAATTGGTACGCCTCACCCCTTAGCACCTTCATCCAGATGTACATTGCGGAGAAGGCTCCGCATGTTTTACCAAAGTTTTCCATGGAAAAGTTGGCCATGCAAGAGGTTACATACCACATCTCAAGAGGGTTTTCAACGAAACTGCACATGAAGAAGAAGACATCTTGGCCCAATCTTCCTTTGCGGATCATGTTGTATGAGATATAGAATCTCAAGCATGCTGAGGCCAAGACGGAGGAATTCAAGAAGTTCACCTTCGACACCATAAGTTTCAATCCATATGACTCGCATCACTTAGTGGAAGACTATTGTGCGAGAGTGTATCATCCATGGATCCATAGGGCATTCCATTAGCCTAAGGG
Source organism: Pinus taeda (assembly GCA_000404065.3). NCBI lineage: Eukaryota > Viridiplantae > Streptophyta > Pinopsida > Pinales > Pinaceae > Pinus > Pinus taeda. The sequence continues at coordinate 7,900 of APFE031079922.1, read as the reverse complement.
AGACCCATGGAGATATTGCTAAAACTCCTCAAGGCTCAATGAACCAGTCAGAGTGGCTGTAGAATGGTTAGCAGTGCATAAGGTAGCAACATCTTAGAGGGCAGCAACATCAGCAACAATAGAGGGCACCAAAATTGTGCATGACAAAGGCAAGAGAAAGGTTGCAGACAGTGTAGAGGCAGAGCAAAGTTGCGAGTTCAAAGCATATCCACTTGTATTAGGAGAAAATTTGGAGATTGAGGCAAAGATGTGACAGTGCATGTTGGGCATGGAATCCCCCCAAGGCATGTTTTGGGGCTCAATTCCCAAGTTTTGATCCAATATTATTGTAAAGACTCCGCAAATTGTGGGCGTGGAGTGGAAAATGTATGATAGAGTCACAGGGTTGTACGCCCTAGTTTTGTAATGTAATGTCGGCCTGCCCATGGTTTGCGGACCATGGGATTGTATAAATAGAGCAAGGATCTAAATGTAAAAGAAGACAATGGAGATAGTAGAGTAGCAGAGAGAAGAAAGAGTCTAAGTGAATAAGTGTGTCTTTGGGTCGTAGAGTAGGAGAAGGCTCTGTAGCTGAGTGTGTAGAGGCCTAGTAGTCCGCAGCTAAGTGTGCGGACCCTTGTAGTTGAGTGCGTAGGGCGGAGTCGAGTCTGTAACTAAAGAAGAGATTAATAAAGAGAAGTTTTATCATAGTTCTGTGTATTTATTCTTGGGTTAATGCATCTTTCATGTAAATTGCAAATATACTGGTTATTTACTACGTGCACTTGTATGAATGATTTATGTTGTTAAGTATAACCTAAAGCACACAAGTAGGCTAAAATAATCAACTAACATTGGAATACTACTAAGGACTGGGGTAATAATAGCATTCGACCCCTGAGTAGGGTTGCGCGAAGGCAGCATCTTAGGCTACAAGGTATGAGAAATTGTGTGTAGCGACGTGCGCGCAAGGTCGAACCGTGGACCACTTGAACTCATCAGACATCTCCAGGGTGCAGAAACCTGGTTCTAGTACCCTCCCATACTACTTCGGGTGAGACCTCAGTCCGCGCTTCGTGGACTATTGTCGAAAGGACTAGTAGTACCAGGATTTGTTTGGCTAAATCACCTTCGAACCTGGGTCAGGCCCCAACAAGCCAACAAATGGTTCCATTGCTAGGACCAGGATCTGCATAAGAGATGTCTAATGTCGTTCATTGGAATCCGACAAAGAAAGAAATTGAAGAGTGCCGGACAAAAAGATTCATGAGTTCGCGGCGCAGGAAAACAGGAATTTGCGAGTATCAAAGGAACAGTGGTTAGAGCACTACTTATATAAGGAAATTCACAAAATTTTCTTTGCGTCTTTCCCCTCTGAGTTATATGAGTGGATCACGAAGCTAGCAGATAATCAAGGAACGTGTAGGCTTGACAAACCTATTGTGTGGACTCTAGAGTTGGTGCACAGACTAAAAGCATCAGGAGATAAGATCATGCACGCTGTGAACCATTGGCTCGATTGAATTATAGGAGGGTTTATGACCGAGTTTGTGGTAGATACATCATTTAGCTACAGCGAGGCGGAACGACGCTTCCCCAAAGGACCGCGAGGTGAGTACATTAAATATTTGAACACTTGGATTAAAATGCTACTGTGTGAAAAGCGAGTTATGCAAATAAATTGATGTTTGGGGCTATGCGAAGTGGGAGGATCTACAGAAACGAAGGTAGCGAAGAATTAAAGACTAGTCCCTTGATTTCACCTCCGTGGGAGAGCGAGGAGGAGCTCGCGAAAGTTTCACCAAGAAGTGCGATCAGTCTGATAAGACAACGAATTCTGCGCATACTACCCCCACCCACACCACCACCAGTTTCACCATCCTCACCCCCATCTTCACCCACACCACCTCCGCCACTACCACAGTTCAATATGGCGAGCGCAATAAAGTTGTTGTTTTCAAAGGAGTAGGGAATGAAGACCTAGACCAATTTTGGTTTGTGGTAAAGGCTGTATGGGAAGCGCAAGGGGTCACAAATGATAATATAAAGAAGGCAGCACTGGTCAACGCTTTGCAAGATCGCGTACTGACATAGTACATTAAGCATTCCAATGACAATCCAAACGTAGGAATCATGGATATCCAACCCGCGCTAAACAGAGAATTTAGCAAGCCAAAATCAAAGACACGGTTGATTATCAAATTTAAGGAAATCGCGATGCTTCCAGGTGAAACCCCATGGGAGCTAGATCAGAGACTGAAGTGTATGATTTGTGAATCCAACATGACCTTGACGGATGGGCAACACTGCGCATGGTTTGTAGCATCGCTAACACTGCATCTAAGGAACGCATTATCACAACAGAAGCTATCAACTCAGGCCAAGGCCTTGGAGAACACAATGAGACTGCACGAGACCACGATACAAGATCCTAATTTGGGAGTCCAACAGGTCCACGCGTAGTTGAAGAACTTGTGTCTTGAGATGCAAAGCCTGAAACAAGACAGGACAGCTCGCCTAGAAGCACGCGAGGAGGTATGCTACATAAAGTGCAAAGTCTAGGGACATGACAAGGACCATTGTCCAGTCTTCACGAACTACCTAGTGGAAAGGGAAGGCCAAAGTGCCCAAGGACTTGGATGAAACTAAGAGTTCACTCCAGACCCCGCTCCTCCCAGACGACATTGTCTTTAAAGGCACGCACTTGGGCCGCGTGCCAACCATGAAGTTTGAAGATTGGGACCTCGCTGACCATGAGAAGTTCCCTCACCATGATACTAGGAACCTCATGAAGCAAAACATTGCAGGGATGGTGACAACGTTAGAGCCACGGAAGTGGCTGCGCGGAGTGGAAAAGGTCGGGCTGCTGAACTTACTATGGTTACCGCATTTCCACCGTGCGCCAATAACCATTTTCATCATTAGGAAGCTACTCTGCCTGGTGCATGATGGGTATCTATGGCTGGAGGAGCCTATCCCCATCATGGAAGACCTAATTCACCACGTTTCCCGGCTCCCCTACAAAGGAAAGTGCCCTGCGACCATATCAGAAAGAAAGGGTAGTGATTTGGCCCTCGCGGAGGCCATGAAGATGAAGTACAAGCTGGAGAAGAAGAAGAGGGGCTACGCCATCTCTAGCATCAAGGACAAAGCGGTACGTGTGGCAACCCAAATCCTAGCTAACAAAGTTATGCGAAAGTTCCACATAGACGAGGTACCTACACTGGTGATCGCACTGGCCGAGCAGTGCGCAGACGGGGTCTAGTTTAACTGGTTCGAATTCCTTTGCACATAATTTTTGGAAAATTGTCGCGAAGCCCAGGAGTAGGGTAAAACCTTCCACTATGCATGGTTGTTGCTATCCATAGTGCTCATAGCGGGGGAATTGCCGGAGGATAGTCAATTCCCCATAATTGACAGAGAATTATCAGAGGCCCCGAAGTACACTTCACTCTAGGCCATGAAGGATGCGAAAAGGATACACGACATCCAGATCTTTTGGGTGCTCATGGAGATGAACATCTAGATGTGGATCAACCAAAAGTAATGCTTGTCACCCACGATGTACAACAATCTGCAAATTTTTGTAGACTTTAAGGCTGATATGCACAACATCTTTATCAGGGCACGCAAGGATCTGGAAAAGCAGTGGATGAAGCTACCTTTTGTAGCCACTGATGATGCCATTTTCACTGTCTTGGAGGCATGGCCCCCGAAATGGCATGCCCCAGATCTTGCGGAACTCGAGAGGGTGGCAACACAGAAGAAGAAGGACGATGCCAAGCTGTGTGTCACACAATTGGCCGATAAAAGGCGGAAGGAAACAACAACAGCTGAGGTACAAGCAGCGCAGGAAGCGGCACAAAAAGCCACCGGGTAGAAAAGGCTGCAGAAGTAGTAGCAGCAGCACAGGAGGCAAAGGAAGCAACCACGAAGGCGGACGAGGGCCAAACAACACCCTTGCAGGGGCAAGAGGCAGAGGAAGTAGAAACAGTAGAAGGGAGCACAGAGCCAGGGACTGCGCCCACACAGTTGAAGCGCCCATGCATGACAGAACGAGTAGGGTCAAGGAAGAAGATCAAGGCCTCGAAATTGGCCACTGACCCGATCACCCTAACTGAGGGTGATCTGCATGATATCAGTGAGACGATGCGGATGTCACCAATGAGGCCCTTTAGGATTTTATGCAGGAGCACCAGACTGTGTTGGGGGCCCTTCGAGCGCAGTTGTAGGAGTTACAGGTGTGTCCCCCTCATGTGGGTACCCTTTCAACCCACCTTGCAGTAGGATCCTCAGCAGCAGAGCAGATGCTGTGTGCATGGATGGAAAACACAATAGTGTTGCCCGAAGGGGCCCTAGTGATAGCAAAAGAGGCCTTGGCCTTAATCTGGATGCCCTTCTGCGTGAGACGCTATATCTGTTACAGGAGGGGATAATGGCATAGCTGCGCACTAGGGAGAGTTGCGCGATCCAGGTCCTCAGCGAGAAAAAGATAAACATGGAACAAGTCAGCTTGCAGCACGACGAATTGGTGTCATAAAATCAACACTTGGTGCAGGTGGTAGAAGACACTTGCCAAAGCGTCCTGGAGTTGGCCATCCCACAGATCTACTAGTGGAGGTGTGGATCCACAGGTTAGCGACAGGAGTACGTGAGGCCAGGGAAGAAACGACCAAGGTTCAGCTGGAGCTAAATCTTTAGATCGCTGAGCTGTGTTTAAAGGCACAGCCATCCACTCCCCCGGAAGTTAGAGAATAGCACACTAGCGCTATCTCAGTGGGATTGGAGGAAATGGGAGGTGCAGTGCAAGACTGCACCAGCATGTTGGAAGAAGCACTTGAGGTTCTCACGAATCTACAAGAGGACCCCAACATCTAGCACTTGGAAATAGAAGCGTGAGAACTCCAATAACAATATGACAGTTTCTGAGGAACTGCGCAGACAGTGGTCCTCACCCAGCATCTTGCAAGGATGCAGCGAGCTAAGGCAATAAAGGAGTAGGTGGATGTGGCTCAACATAAGGAGGCAATTCTAAAAGCGTGTCCATCCTTGGGTCAACAAGGCTTTCACTATCACGATAGCCATCGAAGGAAAGCTCGCGCATATATACAAGGGATGTACGCACTGATGTAGAGAAGCACTCTGGACACAGAGGTCTCAGAACAGCGGATGCAGTAGATCTAGAAAGCAACATCTATGTGCACTGCTGACCTCAGCACAGTTCGTGAATAGTTGGAAGGACTCCGTGCAAAGATTGCCGCGGTGATAGAGTGACTCGAGGGCGAGTCACGATGTTTGTGTTGGGGGTCTGTTGGGCATGGAATCCCCCCAAGGCATGTTTTTGGGCTCAAAGCCCAAGCTTTGACTTGATATTATTGTAAAGACTACAGGAATTGCGGGCGTGGAGCACAAAATGTATGATAGAGTTAGAGGGTTGTCCGCCCACATTTTGTAATGTAAGGTTGGCCTGCCCATGGTCCGCGGACCATGGGATTGTATAAATAGAGCGAGGCTCTAAACGTAAAATAAGGCAATGGAGATAGCGGAGTGGTAGAGAGAAGAAAGAGTCTAAGTGACTAAGTGTGTCTTTGAGTCATAGAGTAGGAGAAGGCTTTGTAGCTGAGTGCGCAGAGACATAGTAGTTCGTAGCTGAGTGTGCGGGCCCGTGTAGCTGAGTGCGCAGGGCAGAGTCAAGTCTGTAACCTAAAAAGAGATTAATAAAGATAATTTTTATCTTAATTTTGTGTATTTTTTATGGGGTTAATGCATGTTTTATGTAAATTACAAATATACTGGTTATTTATTGTGCGCACTTATATGAACGATTTATGTTTATAAGTATAACTTAAAGCACACAAGTAGGCTAAAATGATCAACTAACATTGGAATACTAGTAAGGAATGGGGTAATAATAGCGTTCGACCCCCGAGTAGGGATGTGCGAAGGAAACATCTTAGGCTGCGAGGTACGGGAAAGTGTGTGTAGCGACGTGTGCACATGGTCGAACTGCGAACCAATTGAACTCATCAGACATCTCCAAGGTGTGGAAACCTGGTTCTTGCACCCTCCCATACTACTTCGGATGAGACCTCAGTTTGCGCTCCGCGGACTATTGTTGAAAGGGCCAGTAATACCAGGATTTGTTTGAATAAATCACTCTGAACCTGGGTCAGGCCCCAACAAGCCACCAATGCAATAGAAGGATTGCACAAAGACAGAGGGAGAAGCAAAAATTGGACGAAGCAGAGAGGAAGTTGTAGGAGTTGAAGAAACAACTAAGGGAAGAACAAGGGTTATGCAAAAGAGAGAAGGAGACGTAACATGAACAAGAACAATAGGAGGTGCAGCATGCACACATTGATGAAACTGTGCGAATACAGGTTATTCATTCATCAGAACAACTAACAAATAGCAAACAGGGTGGGCAGTCACAGGAGAAAGACTTTTTTTAGGAGATTGTATGGATGTTGGAACAGATGGACACAGATGTGGTTCAACCAGAGAAAGATCAGGATATGGACCTCATTCCCAAGGACCAAGAGGTCAATCCACCGGCTTCACCAGATTTGGGAGCAAAGAAAGTCCTAAGTGATCAAGGAGACACTGAAATCCTTGATGACAATTCATAAGTAGACGTGCACAACATATCCTTTGACGAGTCACAACACAAAGTTGTGCAGTCGCACAGAATGCCCACTCCAGATGTCCATGTATCTCCTGCGAATTTTCAGGAATGAGTGATCGTGTTTGATGTGCGCAAACATCCATCTACATTGGCTAATGCTACAAAGGAATATGCCAAAGCCACTAACTAAATTGTGAGATTCTTGATAGCTGAGAATGAGCACATGGCTAAGGAGTCGCAAGCGGCCAAGAAGAAAGAAAAGCAAGCTACAACATCCGCCAAAGTAGAGTTGAAGAAAGCAATACTTGATGACATATTGTCTCTCATGACAATCATGTGGAAGTTGTACTTCAAGTTCGTCACCTTACATAAGTCAGTTGTCCATCTTAATGGTTGGTAGCAGTGCTGTGCTAGGAGAGCACACATCTTGATAAACATACACACTGTTGTCGATCACATGCAGATATGGACAATGAGGTACAAGGGAGCCCCATTGTTCTTGCCAAAGATGATGAAGACAAATGCAATGGAGTTGAAGGCACACATCTAGAGTCAAGATACAAAACTATGAGGAACTCCCACAGCTCATCACCACCTTACAGGATTCACATGCACGAGTGTTCAAGAGCATGGATGTCATTGTGCGCACCCATGTGATCCCATCCTTTGACACACTCACCGAGGCAAAAGCGAAGACCCAAGTCTGATTGGAGCTTGACATGTACTTCGAGCAATTGATGTGCATAGCCACCAGTGCGGATTTGTAGATGAGCACATACACTATGCACCAGTGTGACGCTGGTCTGGTTGCACTCAAGACCATGATGCGCATGCTATATGACGAGTTGGACAGAGGGAGAAGAAAAAATTGGAGGCAAGGAAGAAGTTGCAGGATTTTAAGCAACAACTAAGGGAAGAACAAGAACCACGTAGAAGAGAAAAGGAAGCGCAACATGAATAGGAACAACAAGAGGTGCAACATGCACACATTGATGAAACTGAGCCAATACAGGGTATTCATTCATCAGAACAATTGGCAGATCACAAATAGGGTGAGCAGTCGCAGTCGCAGGACTTTGTTTAAGAGATTGAGCATATGTTAGAACAGATGGACACGGATGTGGTTCAGCCAGAGCAATATCAGGATATGGACCTCATGCCCAAGGACTGAGAGGTCGCTCCACCGACTTGTAGGTTTTAACCCCGTACAAAAATTACCTGCATACGAATTCTAAATCACAGGAAAAATAAAATGCGAGAGCATAACACATAAAACACATATACACAGAGATTTCC
>APFE031079919.1:26331-133064 GCA_000404065.3 Pinus taeda | reverse complement strand
AAATATTTCCAACACTTTTTGTATGTACTCGCTCTGAGACAATGTTAATTTGCAATTTCTCTTGTCTCTAGTTATTCTCATACCAAGGATTTATTTTTCACCAACCAATTCTTCATTGCAAATGAGTTTTCCAATTTCCTCTAAGCACATTTATTTCCTGCATGTTAGACCCTACATCAAGCATGTCAGCTACATACAATAATAATATAATATAGTTGCCATCATTTTTCGTTTTGAGATAAACACAATGATTAGAGTGACATCAAGTATAACCTTGTTCAGACATAAACCTACCAAATTTTAGATAACATTGCCTTGGAGCCTATTTTAATCCATACAAGCTCTTATTTAACCTACACACTAGTTTCCCCTACCCTTTGACCTCATACCCTTGTGGCTACTGCATTTAGATATCTTCCTCCAAATCCCCATGGGGAAAAGTTGCCTTTACATCTAACTACTCAACATGCAAATCTTCTACTACTACTAGACATAAAATAGTTATGATTGAAGTCATTTTAACAATAAGAGAAAATAGTTCATCAAATTCTATACCTTTCTTCTCTGCAAACCCCTTCACAACAAGTCTAGCTTTATATGTTTTTCTACCTCCATATTTTTCCTTCAACATGTAAACCCATTTATTCTACAATGATGTTTTACATGTAGGAAACCTGACTAAGTCCCAAGTTTCGTTATGTACCAAGGATTCCATCTCTTCTTGCATGGCTAGCTCCCACTTCTTCTTGGTTTCTATCTACATTTCTTCTTCATAACATTATGGTTCACCAGAATAAGTTAACAATACACAATATAATGAAGGAGAGTATCGTTCAGGGGGTCTACTTATCTTAGTAGATATTCTAACACTACTTTCATGTGTTTGAGGTGTCTCTTGTTGTTGTGGTTGATGTTGTTGTTGTGGCTGTTGATAATTATGATTTACATGCACATTTAATTTTTCTTTGATCTCATCAAGCACTGTGCATTATTTGTTTTTATTTTCCATGTTTCTTTTCCTGCATTTGATCCTTATACAAGACCCTTTCATTGAATATGACATCTCTAATCCTAATAATTTTCTAAATTTCGTAATCATATAAGCGATAACCAAAATCATTAACACCCTATCCAATAAAGGTACATTACTTTTATTTTTCCCCTAGCTTTCTTCTATTTTCTTTATTAATGTGGACAAAGGTTTCACAACCTAAAGACTTTAAAAATAGGTAGTTTACCTTTTTACCTGTCCATGCCTCCTCTAGAATACCACCATCCAAGGAACTTGAAGGCCCTCTATTTATTAGATAAATAGAAGTATCTACAACATCTGCGCAAAATTTTAAAGGCAATCCCGCATGTAATCACATGCACCTTACACACTCCATGATTGTCATGTTCATCCTTTTTCACATACCGTTTTACTGTGATGTTCCTGGAATTCTCTTCTCTCTACAAATTACATGCCTTGAATAGTACTTATCAAACACTTTGTTGCAATATTCTCCTCCATTGTATCATCTGAGACACTTTAAGTTCTTTCTTGTCTTATTCTCAACCAAAGATTTCCATTTCTTGAAAGTATCAAATGCATCATATTTATTTCCAATATAATAAATCCAAGCTTTTGTGCTTGCATCATCAATAAAAGAAACATAATAATGAGATCCATCAAGAGATGATACCTAAGTAGGTCCCCATACATCTGTATGGACAAGATTGAATTTTTCAGTCTTCTTTTCTTTTCCAACTATGAGAAATATGACTCTCTTATGTTTTCCATAAACAAAATTCTCACAGAAATCCAAATGAACATGCTTCAAACCTGGAAACAAATTTCTTGAGTGGAGAGTCTGCATCCCCTTCTCACTCATGTGCCTGAACCTATGATTCCATAATGTTGTATCTATTCCTATGGAGGTTAAAGAATTAACATAATTAGAAATATCATTGCATAAATACAATTTACCAACCTTTTCTCTTCCTATTATTAGGGATCCTTTAGCGACCTTCCAAGTTTTATTTGTAAAAGTAGTTACACAACCTTCACCTCCCAACTGCCCTGTGGAAATTAGATTTTTCTTTAGATCTGTAACATGCCTTACCTCCTTTAATAACCATTGGTTTCCATTCTGCTATTTTACCCATTCCCTTACCCATTCCAACAATTTTATAGGATTTATCATCACCCAGACGAACCTGTCCAAAATCTCCTTGAACATAATCATGAAAATGTTTCCTATCAGGTGTAGCATGGAATGAGGCCCCCTAATCTACCACCTAGGTATCAATAATATTTTCTAGTGAAAGAATCAAAGCATATTGTAACACATCACTTGTCACATTCATTTCATGATTGTTTTATTGTTGTGTGTCTCCTCCATTTCCCTTATGAGGCTTACAATATTTCTTCAGGTGTCCTTTCTTCCCAAATTTCTAGCACACTATCCTTGATCGAGACTTGGACCTACCCTTCCTTGACTTACTGTGATATCTTGGGCTCTTTCATCTTTCCAATTTTCTTCCCCTTGCCTCTATAGTCAAAGCATTACCCGATGTATCACCAGACTTTTTCCATCTAATTTCCTCACTAACGATGGCACCAACAACATCATCAAACTTTAAAACACTTGATCCAAAGACAGAGTTACTAATGGGAATAAATAAAACATTTCAACTTTTTGGTAGTGAGGTCAGAAGTAACAGAGCCCTAACTTCATCATATAAATTTACCCCAACAGAACTTAATTGACTGGTAATTATATTAAATTCATTTAAATGATCAACAAAAGTGATAAGCCTCATTGTTTTGGAGAATTTAGCATCTATGAATAAATACTAATTCACTAGACAAATAGTTGTGCCTAGAACAACAGTTTAAAGTTCTTAGACTTTCCCTATAAGCAATAGATAAGAATAGAGGATAGAAGGCCTACCTGTAGTTTCACTTTCCTCTCATCTCCCTTGTACATATTCTGTCGCTCCTTCCAGTACTTAATCCACTTGAAAAGCACCCTGTCAACACAACAGAAGATGAAAACCCATCAAAGAATACGATCCATTGAATATAAATGAAAGGAATCAGAAGCAATTCATACATATAAGCATTATGAAAGAACACAAATATGGAAAAAGGTTTAAACACTTTATTAGACATAATAAGGAATTACAACCATCAGTGTCTGATTCAAAGTCATTCCTCCGGCTTGGATCCCATCCACATCACATCAAAATCTTGACAAGCTTGTGGCATCACATCTTTTCCTTTAAAGCCAAGTCTCATAGCAGCATTATCTCCTTATAATTTAACATAATCCAGCCCTTGATCACTTGGCTAAGTAGTCATTTTATAGGTAGATGAAGGAGGTTTTGTCAATGGTGACATTGAATGGCCTTCCATACTTAGAATTAGTTACATGTATTATCGAGAAAATTAGTGTCCATTTAGAGCTGCTAGTCCCACTAAGACAGGTAGCTATCTTAGAAACAAAAAAACTAAAGTCACTTGCGTTTTCCTTTATGAGAAATAGATGAGAGAGAAGTAGAGAGTACCAACCTTAGTCTTTTGTTTCGCTCCTTTCTTGTTCCTCTCCCCTTTGACAGATCTTTGCCACTCTTTCCTTACTGGTCCCACTTCAAAGAACACCTATAGAATCAAAATAGCATAATACCATCAAAGCATAGAGATCTAGAACCATAAACAACATAGGATTAGACATATATTAACCATAAAAATGCATATATCAATACAAGATTCAAAGATATACAAGAATATGGAGGAAAACTCAAATAGCTTTATTGATAGAGGTAGTAGAAGAGACGACTACAACCCATTGACCTGACCCAGTGCCATCCTCCCAGCATGAAAGCCCTCTTCACCTCATGAAAAGCTAGATCACCCAACATTATGATGTTCCACAGAGAAACCAACAACACTTCCTTACAAGATACAAAATTCTAGCCTCTAGATCTCTAGGATGAGGGATCCATATATAGATATTTGCAGGTGGGTGAGTCAGCTTCTGGGATTTTTATTAGTGTCATTCTCTCATAGTTCTTGGTTCCACTTGGAGATTTCATGATCTCTTACTCATCCCTGGGCGAATTTAGAGAGGCAAGTGTCAAAATGGGCAGTTTCTAGAAGATTCTCTAGGTTTACACCTAGCCAACTGCCTCTGCCATTTGTGTGCTCTCGCTCATCGCACCCTACAAAAGTGCTTTTTATTTTGAATCACACTTTTTGCATGTATTAGATGAGATGCATCGCACCCTTATCACTGAGTAGTCTGTATGGTCCAGTTTTGACCAGTTCTGAGTAGTTTTTCAAGGAGAACTTCTGGGAGATCATGTAATCAGTTGACCTTGTTCTTTTAGGGTATGAAACAACACTTTTAGGGGCTTAGAAGCCCTTGGTTTATAGAGATATGAGATTGGGGTTGTAGTTCCCAAATATGTTTGTAACAATTGCCCCCTAAAGCATGAGGTCATAAATTTTTTGATGCCAGGTGAAATGCTTTATCATGAGGATCCGAGGTTTTTAGAACTATAAGGTGACCTGTAATAAGATACAATACAATACATTATCTTCATAATATTTTCATGATCTAGCTGAGGTGGGAATTCCCATACTCAGATTTATAAATTCATTTTCATGTACATAGGACAGACAACCATGTATGTGGCAGACTGATGATTCTCGTAGAGCCATCATCCCTTAGCTTGGATGATTTTCTGTGCAGCTGTGATGTACATTTGATGTCTTAACGTTCCTAAATATATCATAGCTTGGATGGATGAAACTAGATTTGGGGTCTTCAAACTCGTTCAATCTTCGTTTGAAGTACAAGTCGATCCATGTGAAAGGATGTTCTGATGTCGAACATGGAAAGACATTGCCTGATTACCAGCCAATGATGTAAGCTGTTAACAGGCACGAGAGGAATCACCGATAATGATAATGACCCTCAAGGTACGGTAGTATAATTCATGTGGTCTAAATACATGAGTCGATGTCGAACACCACGTAAAATATTCCTGTTGAAGGCCATTGATGTAAACCTATCGCTGGAAGTGAGAAACTTGCCATTCAGGCATGTAAGCTTCAAAGTACTGAAAGGGTTGCTCCTAAGTCAACTTCTTAGATAATGCGCTGATGTCGACAGGAAATGACCCATCGTAGGAGGGACTTAATGAATCTCACATCTACAACACAAAACAGAGAAAATGATTTTGCGGAGGTGAAAACGATCTGATGATACAAGTTTCAGGGTTGCGGTCATGAAATAATGAAGCGTGAAGGTATTGCAACGGATGAGACGTAAGCTGGGTTGGTGAATTCCCTGAATGACTTCTCTTGAACATATTAGCGACACTGAAATGGATTGGTAGCGTTAACCCCAAAACTGGATGGTACAGAGGACCAACGGTGATATGACCGTTGAACGGAATAACCCAACCCGACTCAATCATGGTGATGGAGTGAAAGTGTCATGTTCAAGAGTGACCTGCTACCAATAAAGTTTCTTCATGTTTTCTTCCCAATTTTCCCCAGTCATTGCTAACCAGTACCTCTTTATTTTTGTCAAGCTTGAGGAGGATAACATATGCTTGTTCTATAATTTTCCCTTTGGGCAAACCCGTCACTATGTTTTAACGAGCCCAACGACAGTGAAACTTGCTCTTGTCTGCATGGACAAGTTTGTCGCTATTGTTTTAATGATTTTAAGGAAAAATATAACTCGGTCCTTTTCAATTTTAGAGAGTCTGAAAAGAGACTGAAAGGAAACTCCAGTAATCCTTTTTCGTAGTATAATCCCTTAAGTCTGAAAAAGTATAAAATAATACGAAAGGGATGACTTTTCAATAGTTTTAACGAACTAAACAAGACAAGCACTCGATCTTTTTGTGTAATGATCCCTCAGGTCCAAAAGATTAAAATCTAGAGGAGGGATGGCACTTCCAATCACTTTAACGAGCTGGAGAGGCTAATTGCTCGGCAATCTTTTCATATTTTATGAGTCAGATGAAAAGAGCTTAAAGGAGACTCGTTTATTGAGGAACGAGTGATGTTTTCAGATAGTAGCTGGTTCCAGGTAAGGTTTGGAACTTTTCAATCACGACAATGTAAAGAAGATGGCTAATAGAATCACTCGTCACAGTTGTTCCTCAAAACGGGTAAACAATCGAATGGAGGCATATGATCGGCTAGAAAGAGTGGAGGTGATGGTAAGAACATGACCAAGGCTTAAAAGCTGATTATTACACGATCGCAATGGTTATTTACTGAAGGATGTGTGAATTTTTTAATGAGATTAAACTCTGGGGGAACATATGCTCATTGCTAGGTTTATTTTTTAACAAGCTTGAACTTTGCATAAACCTACTCGTGGCTAGGTTTATTTTTTAAGGAGCTTGAACTTTGTGGAAACATTGCTTGTGTCAGTCATAGAAAAAGGATGTCTCATTGATAGGTTCATTTTTTAGGGAGCTTCCCCATTTGAAACTTTGCTCTGACTTGTTTTCATGTTTACACATGCTTGAAACAAAAAACTATGTTTTTTATAAGTTCTCATGCCCCCAGCATAATGATGCAAATTGAGGTGCATGCCCCCCAAGCTTCATTGCATTCAATGTGGTGGTTGGAATTAAGGTTTACCTTTGAGACCTTTGAAAGACTCGACTTGGATTTTACGAGATCGTAATCAAAGACTCGATTTGGAAAGGGAGTTGTTTCATTTTTTAATGAGGTTGACATAGGATAGGAACCATCCTCAGAATCCACCATATTTACAGTATTTGATAGAAAATAAAAAACTAAACGATGATTAAGGTTGCTAGAATAATCTTCATGTTAATCCAAAATATGGGAACGATGGTGGTAATATTCCCATGGTGCCTCTCCTATCATCATTCACTGAATGATTCCTTTCATCTGTAGAATGTACATGCGACCAAGGATCTGAAGAGGTGCCATATTCCTTAGACCTATCTATCCAAACACTCGATGAGAATTGATTTGGGTTTACCCCCCAGGCCAAGAAAATTGATTGCTACAATTTTTCTATTGGGCTTGGGGGCAATACCTAGCGATGATCCATGCTGACAAAATGTTCAGGAATCTTATGAATCTTTTAGATATAGAAGATATCATATTGTAGGTTTCCACCGTGGCCACTTCCGCCAGATTACTTGGAGGCCGTAGGGAAAAAGTACCCATTAAAGTAGGTTCTTTTAAGAGGCCTACTTCAATATTTTGAAGTGAATGAGAGCTTCCATGGATCATTGGAATGCTTCCCGTAACTTGTGAACTATTGGGGAGGAAGGTTTGTTGATCAATGATTGTAATTCCTCCTTGAAAAGGAAATGCAATATTTCTAAAGTATGTTGACACAACAGCAGCCATAGCATAAATCCAGGGCCTTCCCAGTAGGATGTTGTAATCGAGGTTTCCATCGATAACTTCGACATCAATGTCTATTGTTTTACCCCCCAGTTCAACTTGCAAGTTACTTAAAATCCCGTATGGGGTGTATGTCCATCCATCGAATGCTTTTAATGTCGTCGATGATCGCGACAAGGGTGGTGAGCTTAATGTTTTCCAACAACTCATTGACATAATACATGTAGATGCCCCCTCATCAATAATTGTTCGATGAACAGTTCTGTTGAGGGCTTTCACTTAGATGAGGAAAGCGAGTTGAGATGGTAACTGGGGTTCATATCCTTTATGATTAAAGGCCAGAAGATTGGAATCCATTGGGTCAATCCCACCTATTGCTTGTAATAGAGCCTTCTTTTGGGAGGGGAAATTTTGCAGTACTTCAGGTTTCGACTTAGCGGATGATCATTAGGCCAGATCCTCCACTATATTATAATTCTATGCTACACTGGCACAAGGATTAAATGTCGATTTGTGTACTACTCCCTTTGGCGGCTTTATCGTTAGCTCAGGAATGATGGGTGGCACAACTTCGGTCGAAGTTGTTGTCGAACTACTAGGTTGATTTGTAGCCTTGTTGTTCGACAACTGTGGATTCCCGTAATCATTATTCCCTGTCGATATCAAAGCATCATTTTGCTGCTTAAAAATGGACAACATAAGCACTTAGGATGGGGAAGCATTGTCGCTAGCAACCAGATTGATTTCTGGGTTTGGAAATGGATCAGTCAATACTACTGAGGTTTTTGAGTTCTTGAATAATTTCTTAATCTCAGCTTTATGCGGACAATCTTTCGTCAAATGATCCTCATCGCATATAAAGCATGGGTGACCAGGTTTCTTTTGCCCATAAGGGTTTGCAGAAGATTTTTTAGTAGATGAATCATCTTGTTTCTTCTTTTTTCTTTTCCCTTTCTTAGATGAAGCCTTTGCAGTTTTCATGCTGGTCGTACCTATCACGCCATCACCGGCATGAGAGCCTTTGTTTGATTTAGGAGGAGGAGGAATGGAAAACTTTGGTCTAGTAGCATCAAGGATTTTGCCATAGAGCATGCCAAACTCAGTATATATCAAGTCTAGATATTGTGCATGAGCAATGACTTGCTCTTCAGTGAAAACTCCTCCCTTGGCCACATCTTCTATGATAGAAGGTAACATTGACTTAATAAACCATTCAGCTAGTAGCTAATTAGGAACATATGTTTTTACCATTCGATGATGATGTCGCCACTCATGAATATGATCAGATATGTGAGTGGTTGTCGTTTGCTTAAAATTGGTAAGAAGCTCTGTTCCAGTTTCCTACCTTATTGGTAACTAAAAATGGGTTAAAAAGGTGGTGGCAAGGGCGCTGAAGTTATCGAATGAAGCTCTAGGAAATTCAATGTACCATTTTTCTTCCAGACGAGTTAATGTTCGCTAAAAAAGGTGAAGCTTGATCGAATCATCATTGAGAGTGTTGGACGAACACCACAGATTAAAGGTCATCACATGATTCAACAGGTCCTCTCTCAGATTTCCATTGAATTTAGGAATATCTGATGGAAGTTTATGAGGAATTTCTAGCCACCAAGGGGTGTAAACAATTGGATCATTTGTTAGCCGATTCAGATCTAGTAATTCTAAAGTTGCTACGAAGGGCAACTGCTAATTCAGGTTTAGCGAAGCATACCCAGGATATGATGGGATAGCCTAAGATGTGGATCTTTGCATACCAACATAATGTATTTGATGCTAATAACTTTGATAAGGTTGATGGGCATAACCATTATGAGGGGTTATAGTACCCATTTGAGCCTGAGTCGCTTCAGTTAAGGATCCACTAATCGGCGGTTGTGATTGAGTCACAGAGATGGAGGCTATTGAATTACGACCTGAGAGACTGGAGGTTGACATACAACGAGCATCGCTTGTACTTGCAACACCATCACAATAGCCAGTGTAGTGGGAATATTCGACACAGGTTGATTTGGTTATATAGAATATACAACTCTTGGCTGTTGAGGTAGTATTGGTACCCAACCACTGGATGTGATTCCAGCCTGACCCGAATTCTGTTGTGAACTCTCATATGGTTGTTCTCCCGGAGGGAACAATGAAAAGGCATACTGCCCTCCATATGGTGGCAATCCAGTGTTCAAAGGGAAAATTGGCCTTTGGAGACTGGACTGCCCAAATTTATACTGTTGCGAAGGACTAATTTGCTGAGACTCAACATAAGAAATTCCAGATAAGGTTCCGGATGAACAAATAGGAACAGACCATACTATCGAAATAGTCCTTGGGTGGACTCCATCTAGTGGTTGAGAACTAGATGGGACAGATGGTACACCCGTGAACATTGTTGGAGTGGTGGCAGGAGGATCTGCCGTTGCTGTATCGGATGACACAGTCCTAGATGTCGATGGTTGTTTAGACATATCAAGTCTATCCAAAAGATTTCGTAGCGATTCTATAGGAACTTGCAATGAAGGGTGATTAACTTCTATAGTAGAAGGATATAGGTGGATCCCAGTTCCAAAATGTAATGGACTACTGGATGGAAGCTCCTCCATGATCTCTTCTATAGTAATCAATCCAGGTGGAAGAGGTAGATCATCAAGTCCGTAAAATATTTCTAGTGCTGAAGAAGGTATAGACTCTGCAACGACAAATGTTGGAGGGGTGACACCTTCTAAATCAGCCCTATATGGAGCTGATTTAGGAATAGAAGTGTTTACCATTACACTAGGATTAGTCCTAGTGTCCTCTTGTAACTGCCAAACTTCTTCTGTAGAGGTAGGGATACCATAAATAGTTGGAGTAACCAGAGTCTCTGAGGATGTTGAAACACAAGTTTCAAATAAACCAGGAGACTTTGACCCAGTTAAACGAGATCGCTTGGCCTAGAATGGTTTCGTTTTTGGAGTCAAAGACAATTGACTCGTTAGTCTCTGCGAATGATGGGATTTTGATTGAATTTCTTCCATGATTGCGGGTTACTTGATCAACTCAAAATAAAAATGGGAAAATATGATCCGAATTAAATGAATTTTATGACGCTTTGACACAACTTGCTTTTTCAATTTTTAAGAGTCAAGAAAAAGCTAAATATGTCTCTAGTCGCCTTTGATTTTTAATGAGCCTGAATTGACAAGTGCTCAGATGGACCTTTTCTTTTAAGGAGCTTGCAAAGGAATGAAAGTGACTACTCTGGAAATCTAGACAGAGGGATTACCAAACCAATCGAAAAATTGCAGAATACTTTTTAAGGTATGGCAGTTAATCTTCCTGAATACTGTGTTCAGTGCATTACGATCGATAGGGCGGCAGACACAACTTCCTAAGGATAAAGGATATAGCCTATTGTGGTCTCCCAATATATTCTCGACGGTACGTGGGAGCACAAGTCCGTATTGGCACTTGTTGTATCAAAGAGGATGAATCACCCAACCTATGATGAAAACGATAGTTACTAGGCTTTACGATGCCGGAATATGTCTCTAGCCTACACTTCTAGATGTTGTGCATTAGGTTCCAAAGCGTTTTTATGTTCATTGGAATTTATTTTATAGTTGTTCTTAAGAAGTTTTCCTTTAAGGTTCACCACGTGATATAGATATACAATTCCTAAATATGCAATCTAAGATGATAAACAGTCATTTACTTTCTTTTTGCAATGAAAATCCTAGCTACTAAGGAAAGAGAAGTAAAATTCTTTCAACATAGAGCAGAGAGCACACACTAAGATGCACTGTCCTAACTCAATTTCGCATGTAGTCTAAATGCAAATGCACATGCATGTATTTGTTTTCCACTTTCTTAATGTGTGAATGACAAAAAGAATGCTAAGTACAAATTTGAACTATTTTTCTTTCAAAGCGACAATACTAACAATTTTCTTTTCAAAAAACTAAAGACTAAGACGACACTTTGCAATTTCGAATTTAAAATTGCTTTCGACACTTGAAATACTATTGATTCAAATCAAATACAATGGAAAAAGTGTAATCAACTATCAAAAAGAGGGAGACTCTTTTCTTTTACTGAAAATGACACTTACGACAGTTTCAAATTAAAAGACGATAGTTCGATTAAGCTACTGTTTGCAAATCAGAACCATATATGATGAAAAATACAAAAAAAACATTCACAATTCTTTATCAATGGAGGCTAAATAATGCAATGGAATGGAGCTTCAACAGTGAGATACTATTCATAGATAGAAAACCTACTGAATGAAGCTGAAGACAATGAAGAGAAAACCAAAATCTAGAGGCAGAAATAGTCTTACCTAATCATCACACCTATAGCACAGGGAAATAGGGATGCACCTCACCTGTAGCACACGGGAAGTGCAATGCATCTAGACTACCAATGGGAGATAGTGCGATGGTCCAGGGATTAGACTGGTCTTGGTTTTTGCTCATAGTTTGCAGCTTAGTTTAGGGATTTAGGCTAAGCTAATGATAAGCAGTAAACACAAAGCATAGGAGCTGATATAATGAGGTTACTTGAGCTACCACCAGGGCACGTAGGATGTTTGCAAATTAGATGTTTAGTTCATAAACTAACCGGGAGATTGACTGAAGTAGATTTGATCTACTTTGTAGTTATATAGCAAAAGCAGTTCGAAGGCTAACTAGCTTAACTTTAGGCTCCGTCTATAGTTTATAAAGCAAACAAATAGAAACAAGCAAACAAGCTATTCGCTCCCTAGTGGAGTCACTATTTTGTTATCGAGAAAACTAGCGTCCATTCAGAGCTGCTAGTCCCACTAAGACGAGTATCTATGTTAGAAACAAACAAACTAAATTCACTTGTGTTTTCCTTTATGAGAAATAGATGAGAGAGAATCAGAGAGTACCAACCTCAGTCTTTCACTTGGCTCCTTACTTGTTTCCTCTCCCCTTTGACAGATATTTGCCACTCTTTCCTTACTGGTCCTGCTTCAAAGAACACCTATAGAGTCAAAGCCGCATAATACCATCAAAGCATAGATATCTATAACCATAAACAATATAGGATCATATATATATTAACCATACAAATGCATATATCAATACAAGATTCAGAGATATACAAGAATATGGAGGAAAACTCAGATAGCTTTATTGATAGAAGTAGTAGAAGAGAGGATTACAACCCATTGATCTGACCCAGTGCCATCCTCCCAGCATGAAAGCCCTCTTCACCTCATGAAAATCTAGATCACCTAACACTATGATGTTCCACAAAGAAACCAACAACACTTCCTTACAAGATATAAAATTCTAGCCTCTAGATCTCTAGGATGAGGGATCCATATGTAGATATTTGCAGGTGGGTTTGTCAGCTTCTGGGATTTTGATTAGTGTCATTTCTCTGATATTTCTTGGTTCCACTTGGAGATTTCATGATCTCTTACTCATCCCTGGGTGAATTCAAAGAGGTAAGTGTTAAATGGGCAGTTTCTACAAGATTCTCTAGGTTTCCACCTAGCCAACTGCCTCTGCCATTTGTCTGCTCTTGCTCATCGCACCCTACCGAAGGGATTTTTAGTATGCACCACACTTTCTGCATGTAGTAGGTGAGATGCATCGCACCCTTAGCACTAAGTAGTCTGTGTGTTCCAGTTTTTACTAGTTCTGAGTAGTTTTTCAGGGAGAACTTCTGGGAGATGATGTAATTAGCTGACCTTGTTCTTTTAGGGTATGAAACAACACTTTTAGGGGCTTAGAAGCCCTTAGTTTATGGACATATGAGATTGGGGTTGTAGTGCCTAAATATGTCTATAACAACATGGAGGAAGGAATGAGAGGATAGGGTGATCCTTAACTCATTCCTCATCCATTTTCGAGCTCATGGGAGTTGATAACACAGGGAAACTTCTAGATGACTCCATAAGATAAGAATATTCCCAAACCTTATGTGAATTTTGCTCATTCTCACCCAGCGCGGGTGAAAGGAAGCCTAAGTGCTCTGCAAATCACCCTAACAATATACTTAGCTTCTCTACAATGTACCTTCACAAGGGCTTACCTGCGTTGTTCCCTCTAGAGGAAATTTCTCAATGTATTCAAGTTATGAAATTATCTGGGAAGGAGGCATTCAAAGGGTTAACTTCTTTAGGGAATGAAACAACTTATTTTAGGGTTTGATGAGTCCTAAATCACTGATCTGAATGTTGGGATTTGATGTGCCCAAATGGATCTGTAACAGTTTCCCCTTAAAGAATGAAGTCAGAAAAATGCCAATGTCAAATGAAATACTTTACGATGTGATGAGGAGGTATCAAAGTGGAAGGTGACTTGCATAAATTATAATACATATATCATGATATTCAATTTTACATGAATAGATGAGGGAAGGCATACTCATGCTCAACTTATAAACTTTCATTACAGGTACATAAACAGTCATCTATAAATATAGACCCATGGTTGGAATGACCATCAATGTAAAGCCATTGTAAATATGATTTAATACTCCTAATATCGCGGCCCAGATGGATGAAACTACATCTAGGGTCTTCAATCTCATTTAACCATTCACTCAAGTACATGTCTAACCATGTGAATATGTGATCTGAAGTCAAACATGGGAAGACACCATCTGATTACCCACTGATGATGTAAGTCATTAACAGATGTGAGAGAAATCACCGATAATGATAATGATCCTCAAGGTATTTTAGTACATTCTGTATGGTGTGAATGGATGATTTGATGTCAAACACCATACAAAGTCTTTTGGTTGAAGGCCATTTATGTATGCCTATCGTCGAAAGCGAGAAACCTGCCATTGATGCATGAAAGCCTCAAGGTATTGAATGGGTTTTTCTAGGTCAACTTCTTGGATAATGAGTTGATGTCAACAAGAAGTGACTTGTTGCAGGAGGGCCTTGATCTATCCCACATCAATGAAATGAAATGAGTGTAGTGATTTTAGGATGTAATTTTAACTGACGACACAAAGTTCATGAATGGCAATCATGAAAATGAAGGTTTATGGAATTGAAAAATATGGATTTTGACCTAATGACTTCTCTTGAACATGTCGGCGACACTAAAGTGAATTGGTAAAATTGACCCAAAATAAAGCAATGGATGGTATGATAGGACAATGGTGTGATAACCCAACCTAGATAGTCACAGTGATGGAGTGAAAGTGTCATGTTCAAGAGCGACCTAATACCATAAAGTGGTTTTCCCCTTTTTCCATTTTCCCCGGTCATTTATGACTAGTACCTCTTTATTTTTATCGAGATTGAGGAGGATAACATATCCTTGTTTTATAATTTCACTCTTCGAGCAAATCCATCGCTATTTGATGTTTTAACGAGTCTAGCAAAGGTGAAACTTGGTCTTGTCTAAATGGACAAGTTTGTCACTATTTGATGTTTTTAACGAGTTTAACGGCAAAGATAACTCGGTCTTTTTCATGTTTAGAGAGTTTGAAAAGGTACAAAAAGAAAACTCCACAAGTTCTTTTTTGTCAATTAATATCTCAAGTCTGAAA
This sequence comes from Pinus taeda, assembly GCA_000404065.3. Classification (NCBI taxonomy): domain Eukaryota; kingdom Viridiplantae; phylum Streptophyta; class Pinopsida; order Pinales; family Pinaceae; genus Pinus; species Pinus taeda. The sequence goes on along the minus strand of APFE031079919.1, from coordinate 118,147 downwards.
AAACGTAAAATAATATCAGAGAGATATCAATTCCAACCCATTAACGAGCTGGAAAGGATAAGCGCTCGACAATATTTCATGTTTAGAGAGTCTGAAAAGAGCTTAAAGAGGACTCCAAGGGGGTTCCTTTTTCATTTTTAACAAATCTCGAAAAAGAGATAAAAGTGTGCTTTTTGGTCAAAAGTAAAACTTATAATCAAGCATGTTGAATTCTGCAAATCAGTTATAAACCTGCTCAAAACATCACCAAATGGATTAAAAATATCTATTTCATAGGTAAAAATAGGCAAATACTAAATTTTAGTCAATTAATTAACATGAAATAAACATGAAATAATTTTTTACCATTTGGAACTTACAATCCAGTTTTTTTCTCTGAGCTCAGTTTTTACTTCAAACTTCACTCGCTGATTACGAAACATTCTGCAGACCATTTCTCTACTTTCTTTTCAGTCCATTCTTTTGTCATTTCATGCAAGCTTTTAGGGTTTTTTTGGGCCCCTGTGGTTTCATTTTTTTCCCTAGGATCAGCGCAAGCTTTCACATCAAAACTTGCACTGAAGAGAACCCAGATAGAAGGCTAGATGCTCTGCAACACACTGTCTCTATGTCTAGGTTGCGTTGAGCGCATTTCCCAACTTGGTTTTAGCTGTTTGCTCCAAACTTTTCCCTGTCTTTTGCATGGCATGGATCCTAATTTAGCTTATGATTGTGTTTCAGGCTTTCATTGGATCAGAATGTTGATTACATGGAGAGAAAGAAAGCATGAAGAACAATACATGGTTGCCATAAATAATCTAGGTATAGTTGAGGTACTCAGGAATTGCGGGTTACTCAAATACTTTAAGTTGTCCGGAATGAGGCAACAAATGGAACTATTGTAGTTCCTTATTCATTCATGGGATTTGACAGATCAAACATTTCACATTAGTGACAAGATGGTCCCTATTACTATTGAGGATATTTACTTTCTTACCAGACTATCGAGGCAAGGTGCCCCCATCTCACTTTCTGGATTTGCCTGTGGAGGTGAATCGTTGAAGATTACATCAGACAATTTTGTCGGCCAGGTACACAACCTAGTAGGGATGGGAAAATAAACATCTGGGGTGTAAATGATTTTCCTTTAATAATGATCCTCTTTATGATTGCAAGATTGGTTGGCAGTGTGACACTACATCTGGAAAATATATCTTATATGCAACATGCACTGGAGTGTCTAGAGCCAAAAGTTTTCAACTGGTGTGAGGTTGTACTTTCACTGATGAAAGAACAACTGACTAAGGTAAAAAGCGGTAAGACAAAGAATTTTTACTATAGTTCGTTCTTGATTGCTTTTTCCTTAGAGAAAATCCCATTGATGCAACCATAGCATGTACCATTGTGTGTGGCTAGTTCTAGAGATCCATGGATGCAGAGGTCGATCGAATTGATGGCTCGACATGCTGGTCAATCAACAATCATTTTCTCCCTTGCATTTTTTAGCTGGCTTGAGTGACAACATGTTGTTATCGAGAAGCATCCATACTTAGGGATGGATTATCGTGGAGATCCATATTTGGCTCTACCAGTTGGATCACAATGGGGTGCTATGGGTAAGTTGTTTTACCAAAGTATTTTTTGATTTTTCAAGTTTCTACATTCTTTCTATGTTTTTTAATGTTTCCAAGACTAAACTAAATTTACTCTTATGCATACAGATGTGGGTAGTGTTCGACCTATGGTCTGCCAACAGATTGTAGGTGGGCCAACACAAAGAAACATCGGGAGAGCAGTTCTCCAGGACTTGGATTCGGTCAAGACCTTAGTAGAATTGCAGGATCACATAGAGGGATTAACCCTTGGTATTCTGAATATCCAGAACGAGGAGCTACCTATGAGGTTGCATCGCCACAATATTGGTGTTCCTAACCATTGGGCTATGCTTTTGGGCATGATAAAATAGGCTGTGACTTGTTAGCATGAGCACCACTAAATCTAATTACAATATTTTGTATGCACTTTTGAGTTTTTGGGTCAGATGAACAAATGCGTCTTGGGCACAAATTTTGTAAAAGCTTTTAAAGCACCTATCTATTTTACTTTCATAGTTTTTTATGGTTATATGCAATCCCATTCAACTGATGATGTGAATTGAAAATATTACTTTTACATATATCGCAAATGTCTATTTAACTCATAATTCGCTAGAGAATCAGTTAATGTGTTAAGTTTTATGGAAATATGTTGATATTGAATGTATTCAAAACATCTTTCCTAAATATGAACTCTAAGGAACATACGAAAAATTGTTAGATTTCGAACAGTATAAATGTTTGTTAGTTGTAGTACAACGAGTTGTGAGTCCAGCCTAATGATGATTCGGTGAATGCCAAGTGAAATGGGATTAGAGAGTAGTTCAATCAATGCGCTATACTCAACGATATTTTTCATTGATTGACCAATACAAATCCCTTGAAAACTCACTAACTTGCTAATTGGAGAAAAAATGGCCCATGCTGCAGAAGACAAATTTTGTGTACTATGACAAGCACCATCGGTGTAACCAACAAAAGGTTCTAAAGAATCTAAAATCTGCAACAAGTGCAAAGTGGATTCCTAACCAGATAAAAAATATCTAAAAGACATGCACACACACATGCAATGAAAGCATATATACAGTGAGTTTTACTACACTTAATCAAGCATAGTAACATTTAAGGTACAACCCAGTTCAGGGCTGTGACAATGGAATCCCATCATAATATACTAACTTGTAGGCTCCTTTCACTAGAACACGCTTGACAACATAAGGACCCATCCACATTTGTTCGAATTTCCCTGCCCCAAGTTTATCATCTTCTTGATCGTAAAGCAAGACAAGGTCTCCTTCTAAGAAGATATGAGGCTTGACATTTCTATCATATTGTGCCTTAATACATTTCTTATGTGCTTCGTTAGCCAATGTGGCATCATGATGGGTTTCATCCATATGGATTAATTCCAAGAAATTCACTTCTTCTTTAGAAGTGTCAGGTAACAAGTCAATCGCAAGTTTGAGCAATCAAATTTCACACTGTATCGGTAAGATTGCTTCCAAACTATACACCAACTGAAGGGTGTAAACCCAGTTGCATTTTTCACCAAGGTTCAATATGGCCACAAGGTAGAGTACATGATTAAGTGTTAATTTCTTTTATGAAAGTAGATCTATCATGTGACAGCCCTAACTTAGCAGCCAATTCAGCCATCATGTGATTGCGAAAATGTGACCCATGATCTATAACTATGGCTTGTGGTACACCAAACCAAGCAACCACATGGTTAAAATAGAAAAGAGAAATTGTTTCTCCATTGTTGTTCAAGGTTGGCATCGTCTTAGCCCATTTGGTAAAATAGTCAAAGACGACTATAATATATCCATACCCCCCGGTCGAGGTGGGGTTACATGCCGTAACGTCAATGCCCCAATTGGAAAATGGCCAAATAGAAATGACTAGATGAAGTGGTGCAGGTGGATCTAGTTTTTCGATCATATATCTAACATGCATGACAACTTCTGATAGCAATAATACAATCTTTAAATATAGTTGTCCAGAAGTAACCAGCATGAAGAATCCTTTGTGTCTTTGCATATCCAGACAAGTGTCCACCAAAGGCACCTAAATGGCAATCATTCAATGCTTTCTCAGCCTCCTCATGTGTGAGGCACCTCCATAAAACCATATCAATAAGTGTGTCACCAATGATTAGATAATCTTTGGCTTGGTAACGAATACATCGTTGTTGCGAGCGAGAGGTATCTTGCCGGAAAGTCTAGGTTTGGAGACAAATCAATATATCTCCATACCAGGCATCAGATGATGAAATTAGAAACAAAGGCTCATCCAAAATTGATGGTTTGGATGTTGATTCAATGGAGGTCGAGGGAAGGTCACATAGTAACTCAACGAAAACTAGAGAATTTTTTGACTTAGACTTTGACTTAGATTTCTTTGACTCAGACTTAGAATTTTAATTCTAAATCAAATTCCTATAAAATAGATATCCATTTCAAATATTTTCCCCCCAACAATTGACATGATAGAAAGTATGTCATAGGGTTTCAATTTGAAATGGCAATTGTTTTCCGTAACAAGATATAGTGGCGAAATCTTTGAATAGCTTACACAACTGCCAAAGCTAGTTTTTCGACAGAAGAGTACTTACTTTCTATATCATTGAGATTATGACTCAAATAATAAATAGCATGTTCAATCCCATTTTATTCCTGGACTAAAACCATGCCAATGGTTATATCTGCAGCGGCGAGATACAGGTAATAGTAGTTTTGGTAATTTAGAGAATACACTAATGAATCTCTAATTATGGTATCTTTGAGAGCATCAAAGGAAGCTTTTGCAACCTGATCCCGATGAAAGGGTATCTCCTTTTTCAAAATACATGTAAAACCTTTATCCATTTCAGCATAATTAGGAATGAACCTCCTCAAAAAGTTGGCTTTCCCTTGGAGTCTCTGTAACTGTAAAATATTTGAAGGTGGAGGAAAATCCAAAATTGCCTAAACTTTTAATGGATCTAGTCGAATCCCTCGAGACACTACAAATCCAAGTAAGCAACCAGAACCAACACAAAACACACATTTGTGTGGATTGAGTCGAATATTGTAGTGTCGACACCGTAAAAATATTGCTCTCAAACGTTGCAAGTGATCAGTCCACTTTCATGAATGAGTAGGTAAATCATCAAGTTAAGGTTGAACAATGTGCTTGATGTCATGGAAAGTATAATTCATTGCCCTCTGAAATGTGGCCCCAACGTTCTTCAAACCAAATGGGAGTTTCCTATAGGTGAATGTGCCCCATGGACAAATAAAAGTTGTTTTCGATTGGTCCTCTGGGCATATATTGATTTGATTTTAGTCTGAAAATCCATCCATAAATGAGAATATTTTGCATCTGGCATATTCATCAATAATCTGGTCAATAAAAGGTGTAGGATAATTGTCCTTTGGACATGCTTGATTTACATCCCTGTAATCGACACACACTCGTATTGTTCCTTGTTTCTTCATGACAGGAAGAATGTTGGAGACCCAGCCAATAAGAGGAATAGGGTAAATGAAACCAACTCACAAAATATTTTCAACTTCTTCTTTAATTGCAATGGCTTTCTTTGGATGAATAGGTTGAAGCTACCGTCGAACTAGCTTGACATCAGGGTACATTTTAATTTCGTGTTCAACAATACTAGAGTCAATGCCTGGCATCTCCTCATAAGACCATGCAAAAATATATCTAAATTCATGAAAAAGAGCACGGTAATTATCAAGTTCCAATGGAGAACAATATTTGTCGACATGAATGTTCTCTACAATATTAGGCTTGGTCGAAATATTAATAGAAATCATTTCTTCAATATTTGATAGATTTTTCTTAGATTCGATGGTGTCTATGAAAACTGAATTCGATAGGAAATCAACGACTGATGGGTGGTTTATTTCATTTGAATATTCTTTGATGTCATCTGGAAGATGGGAATGATGATGATAATCTTCCCATGGTTCCTCTCCTATCATCATTGATTGGATGATTCCTTCATCTGTAGATTGTATATGTGAAAAAGGATCCGAAGAGGTACCATATTCTAACAACCTATCTACCCATACAATTGTTGAGTGAGGATTTGGGTTTGCCGTACAAGCCCAAAAGATTGATTGATATGATGGTTCAATGAGACTTAACGGCATCACCTCAACATTACTATAAAATTCAATTTTGTTGGTAATCCTCCTTAAATCAGATGAGGTGGAGGATATCATGTTGCAAGTCTCTACTCCTACCACTTCAGCCAAATCAGATGGCGTCGGGAGGGTAAAAGTACCCATTAGGGAAGGATCTTTAAAGAGACCTACTCCAACACTTTGAAGTGATAGCAAGGGTCTGTGTACCAATGGAACATTTCCCGTAGCTTGTGAACTATTGGCAAAGAAGTCTAGTTGATCAATGACTGTGATTCGACCCTTAAAAGGGAATGCAATAGTACGAAAGTACGTGGAAACCACAACAGCCATAGAATATACCCAAGGCCTTCTCAGTAAAATGTTGTAATCGAGGGTTCTGTCAACTACCTCAACTTCAATAGTAATTGTTTTGCCACCAACTTTGATTTGCAAGTTACTCAAAATCCCACATGGATTATATGTTCTTCCATCAAAAGCTTTCAACGTGGTTGGTGATTATGACAACAGCATTGAACCAAATGTTTTCTAGTAGCTCATGGACATAATGCAGATAGATGCTCCCTCATCAATAATAGTTCGGTGAACATTCTTATTGAGAGCTTTTACTTGAATTAGGAAAGCTAATTGCTTCGATAAATGTGGTGTATATCCCGCATGGTTAGAAACCACAATATTTGAATCCGTAGGGTCTATTTTAACTATTGTGATAGTAAAACCCGCTTTTGGGAGGGAGAGTTTTGCAACACCTCCAGTGTCAACATAGCAGAAGGTGATTGAGCAAGATCTTCCACTATGTTATAATTTTGAGATGCTTGAGCCCGAGTGCACAACTCCCTTTGGTGGTTTTATTTTCAATTTAGGTACAATGGGTGGAACAACTTCAGATGAAGTCAAAGGCTTAGGTTGATCAGTGTTCTAATTATTCAATGATGATGATTGATTTCCATAATCTTTATTTCTTGTTGACACCAAAATTTCATTTTGTGGCTTTGTGATGGATAACATGAGTACTTGGGATGTGGAAGCATGGTTTGTTGCAACCAAATGTGTCTCCGAGGTTGGAAATAGATCAGTCAACAATGCTAATGTGTTTGAAGTCTTTAAAAGTTTAGAGACCTTAGAGAAGTGTGGACAATCTCTTGTAAAATGCTCGTCATTACATATCAGACATGGATAACGAGGTTTCCTTGCCAAAATAGAGGAATCAAATGATTTCTCTGGAGGGGAATTTTCTTGTTTCTTTTTGTTCTTCCCCTTTTTCTTACTCTCTGGTTGCTTTGGATTTTTTCCTTTTTTAGATGACACGACATTAATCTCAGAGACAAGAGCATTTTATGATGCATTGGTAGTTTGATTGGAAATAGCAAGAGTTTGACCAAATGGTCTTCCTGCTATTTGGGTGCTTGAAGAACTGATCACACCATCACCAGCATGAGAGTCCTTACTTGATTGTGGAGGAGGGGGAACAGTTAAAGCTAGTTGAGGTGCATTGGGTATTTTATCATAAGCATGCCAAATTGTGTGTAAATTAAATCAAAATATTGGGCATGAGCAATTACTTTCTCTTCTGTGACAACTCCACCTTTTTCCACATCCTCGGTGATTGATGGCAGCAAGGATTTTATGAACCACTCAGCTAAAAGATGATCGGGAAAATATGTCTTAACAATTTGACGACGACGTTGTCACTCGTGAATATGATCTAATATATGGGTAGTAGTAGTCTATTTAAAGTTGGTTAGAAGTTCCATTCCAGTCTCGTATCTGATAGGTAACTAGAAGTGGGTAAAAAATGTAGTGGCTAAAGTGGTGAAACTATCGAAAGAAGCTCTTTGTAATTCATTGTACCATTTAACAGCTGGATCAGTAAGTGTTCTTTGGAAAAGACGAAGTTTGACTGAATCATCATTTAAGGAGTTTGATGAACACCATAAATGAAAGGTCATGACATGATTTGATGGGTCTTCTCAGGATTTCCGTTAAATTTCAGAATGTCAGATGGTAACTTATGCAGAATTACCAGCCATCAAGGTGCATATAAGATTGGATTATTAGTGAGCCAATTTAAATATGGTAATTCTAAAGTTGCCACAAATAGAAACTATCGATTCAAGTCAGGTTGAGCATACCCGGGATATGACAGAATTGCTTGAGCAATAGGTCTTTGCATACCGACATAAGGCATCTGCATTTGGTAACCTTGGTATGGTTATTGAACAAAACTAGTGTAAGGAGGTTTTCGATAACCAGGTTGAATGTGTGGTTGTCTATAACTTGCAAACCCTTGCTGACCAGGACCTTGATAAGCTTGAGATTGACCAAAACCAGGTTGAGCCTGTGGAACAAGTCCAAACTAGGGTTGGAATTGTTGGAATTGGGGTTGTTGAAATTGAGGTGGCCATGGTTTTTGAATCAATTGTTGTTGTTGTTGGTACAACTATTATTGATTTAACAGTTGTCATTGTCTAGCAATGAAAGGTTTGCCAAGTTGTGAATAAACTATACTAGTTAAGCCTAGATCAGTCCAGATAAGGGTATACTAACCTGAGGTTGTTGCTGAACTCCAGAAACAAGTGGTTGTTGTACAACAACTTGAGGAACCTAAATTTCTTGACCTAAAACTTGTGGTTGCAAGGTAGAAGGATCCGTTTGTACCGGTTGAGATACAACAATTTAAACTTGTGACTATGGTACAGTAGTAACAAAAGCTGTAGTGGGAATAACTAACATAGTTTGCATTGGTTGTGTTGGATACACAAGCCTCGATTGAACTGTCATTGTTGGTTTCCATTGACAAACTCTAATTCCAGATTGACCTGAATACTGTGGAATATTACCATATGGTAGTCCTCTGGACTAGGTAGGATACGGTGAATAAGCATATTTCTCTCCATATGGTGGCAATCCATTATTAAATGGATAAATAGGCCTGTTTTGACCAGATTTCCCAGCTTGATACGGATATGTGGGATCAAAATATTAAGTTCCCGTTAGAGAATAACCAGGTAAAATTCTAGTTGAGGACATGGGTGATGACCATGGTGTAGAAGCAACCCTTGAGTGGGTTCCAGACAATGATTGGTAACCAACTGAGACAGACGATTCACCATAAAGGTGCGACTCAGGTGTGGTAGAAAACATCGAAGAGGTTACAACAGAATATTTTGCTACAGCTGCATCAGATGATACAGTATGAGATGTTAATGGTTGTTTAGCCATAGTTAATCGACCCAAAAGTTGTCCTAAAGAATTCACGGGTACTTGAAAAGAAGCACGATCAAATGAAGCGAAAAAATATGGAGTATTAGTGTAAATATAAAACCCAGTTCCAAAGTGAAACAGGGTTCCAGGTGCAGAATATTCTTCCAATTCCTCCTCTATAGAAATTAAACCTGGTGGAAGAACTTCATCGTCATGTCCGTAAAATATTTCTGGTCTTAATGAAGTTGAAGTTTCAATGTTTACTGATGTGTGAGGGGTAATTTCTTGATCATCTTCTGGTAAGGTAACAACTTCTGAATGTTCAAAATCGAAGTCCAAATGTTCAGGTAAGTGATCAACAATTTCAGAAAGAGGTTCCTGAACAACTTCAGTTTCAGATGTAACTTATGTTTGAACTAGGATAGATTCTGGATTAATTTATAGTTGAACTAATTCAAGTTCAAAATTACTTTCTTATTGAGCAACTTCAAGTTGAAGGTTAACTTGTTGTTGAACAATGTCGGTTATTGCTTCACTAGGATTAGGGCTAATTTCCTTAAGTAATTGTGAAACTTCTTCTTTAGAAATAGATGGGCCAGAAATACTTGGAGTAACTAGAGTCTCTGTAATTTTCGAAAGAGATTATTCAAGTAACTCAGATGAAGAAATAGGAGTTCCTGATGTACTAGACTCAGTTTAGTGAGATCGCTTTTCCCAAATCGGTGTCGCTTCAGGAGGCAAAGGTGGTTTGCTCGCTGTTCTTCGCAAACGATGGGGTATGGGTTCATGTTCCTCCACGATCGTTGATTAATTTAATTATCAAAAAAGAAATAAACAAAAAGGGGTATACTAGGCAAAAGGTTTACCAAGCAACTGTGATCTATAGAATACCTCCTGGCGAACCAAGAAGTACAGGCAGGCAATCTCCCCAAATGTTGTGTTCAGTGTATCATAGTTTACAAGGCAGCTGACTCTGTTACTTAAGGATGGGTAGAAACCTAGAGTTGTCCTCCCATATATACCCGAAGATACGTGGAGCCCCAGTCCATATAAACGTTATCTAATGCAAAACCGCACAGTGATAGCATTCCCATATACTTCACATACTGTAATATCACGCTATATTCCCAAAGGTACATGAACAAGCTACAATATACTCACGTACCTGGAATGAGGTATCACACTCGGGATGTATTGTAGACAAGTTAGCTACAACTACTTTGTTTTATGACATCAAAACACATCTCTAGCCTAGAACCACTAAATGTTCTTGTTAATGACAATGCTCCATTAGATAAATTGATGTTTATTTTAAGTTGATCTTGCTTAGGAATTTGCCTTTCAAGTTCTCCACATGATGTATTAAGAAATTCCTAGGAATGGAACTGTCATGATAAGCATTCTTTCCATTCAATTTAACAATGAAAACCCTAGCTACTTAGGAAAAGAGCAATCATATTTCTTTTGATCAAAGAGCAAAGAGGACAATCTAAATGCAATTTCCCTACACTATTCCTATCATCACACAAAAACCTTTCAATGCAACATGCATGCATTTGTTTTCGATTCCCTTAATGTGAATATGAACAAAAGGGAAATATGCACATACAATCAATCAATCTTTCATATGAACGAAAATTTTTATGACAACTCAGATTCGAAGGGAGAGAAGACTTTACGACACTTTCTTTCAAATGAATATTAATCAATTATATTCTAGCTTTGACTATTGATCGATAATGACAAAGAAGACATGAAGAAACATTAGTCAATCCAATCAAAGTTGGGCTAGACCAAGAGATAAACACTCATTTTCAGAGACATAACATTCATTGATCAACCAACAAACAATCAAACAATGAAAACTTGGTAAAAACTCTTTCCAAAGGTGGGAAATTGATCCCAAGAGGATCATCGCAGCCCAAAGTGGTAGACACTATGCTTTAGAGCACTGTCCCTAAGCCAGGGGTGCTCTGTAGTGCACTATGTCCCTCACAAGCTTGGGTCGGTGATAGTAAGCCATTTCAAGAGGCAATTTGACACAGTTTTGACCATTTTTTCAATGTAAACAATTGAATTACAATCTATGAACACAAATAGAGTCTACAAGGATGTCTTAGGAGGTGGATAAGCTACTAGGAAAGAGGATTATTCCCCACCAAAGTCACCAATTTGTTTTGGAGAATTTAGCATCTACGAATAAATACTAATTCACTAGAAAGGTACTTGTGCCTAGAACAACAATTTAAAGTGTTTTAGACTTTCCCTATAATCAATAGATAAGAAGAGAGGATAGAAGGCATGCCTGTAATTCTGATTTCCTTTCGTCTCCCTTGTATCGATCCTGTCACTCCTTCCCATACTTAATTCGCTTGTAAAGTACACTGTCAACACAGCAGAAGACGAAAAAAGATCAAAGCATATGATCCATTGAATATAAATGAAAGGAATCAGAAGCAAATCATACATATAATCATTATGAAAGAACACAAATATGGAAAATTGTTCAAACACATTATTATATAAAAGAAGGAATTACAACCATCAATGTCTGATTCAAAGTTATTCCTCCAGCTTGGATCCCATCCACATCATATTGAAAGCAAGACAAGCTTGTGGCATCACATCTTTTGCTCCAAAGTCAAGTCTCATAGTAGCATTATTTCCTTATAATTCAACATAATCCAGCCCCTGATCACTTAGATGAGTGGTCAATATATAGAAAGATGAAGGAGGTTTTGTCATTATTGGTAACATTGAATGGCCTTCCATACTTAGAATTAGTTCCATGGAGGAAGGGATGAGAGGAGAGGATGATCCTTAACTCATTACTCATCCATTTTTGAGCTCATAGGAGTTGATAAGATAGGGTAACTTCTAGATGACTCCACAAGATAATAATATTCCCAAACCCTATGTGAATTTCACTCATTCTCGCCCAGCGTAGGTGAAAGGAAGCCTAAGTGCTCTGTAGAGCACCCTGGAAGTGGAATTAGTTGCTCTGCAGCGCACCTTCACAAGGGCTTACCTCTGATGGTCCCTTTAGAGGTAATTTTTGGATGTCTTCAAGTCATGAATCTCTCTATGAAGAAGGCATTCAAAGGGTTGACTTGTTTAGGACATGAAACAACTGATTTTATGGTTTGATGAGTCCTAAATCATTGATTTTAATGTTGAGATTTGATGTGCACAAATGGACCTGTAACACTCATCATTGGGTAATTTAATGCAGGATTAAAGGATAAAATCAAGGAATTTTGGCAAAGACCATGGTCAAAAATCGAATGGGACAAGGGAGAGGAATTATAAGAGGTAAATCCTCCTCATTTACTACCCCTCCATTTGAATATTCCTCCATCAGCTGAGAGTACAAACAGTCAAATCATGAGAACTAGAAGGCAATCGAGTAAGTGAAAGACAAAGCACCAGTGTATCTTGAGTTTAGGAGCTGATCCTCCCTAATTTTAAGGAAGTTGTTGGAGACTTTAGATTTATAATTAGAAAGTCCTAGGATCTTAGTAGGATTCGGATTTCTTATTGTAAAACTCTACTCTTTTTTTGAGCTGCAAGACTTGCGACAATTTTTGATGTAATCCATTGTTTTGGTAATAAGAATGAGTTTTGTTTTGAGCCAACACTAAGTTAACTTAGAGGGTGAAGCTATTGGGTTAGGGCCCAACCCTACTAGCGAAGGCTCTTCTTTATTATAGATGTAGGATAGTATATATTCATAGTTTAATTGTTCACTTCCTTAGTATATGCATTTCCATTACTATATTGTAGATTAGATTGGTTGTGTGATAGTTTTCCTCCATTTGTGCATTATTTCAAGTAGCAGGTTAGCAAGGAGAGAAACGATCACCATAAGGCTGTCAACAAGTGTCTCGGCCTCACTTCCTCCCTCTGTGACCACGACTTGAAGAAGGGACCCTTCAACAGCCCCAAAAACACAAATTTCTAGTTCTTACATGAGCTTTGGAGTTTTTTGTCTTTGATTCAGTAATTGGTTCATGTTTCAAGGTTTATTTCATTGTCATCTTTTTTTCCATCTCCATTTTTGCAATAAGATATCACTCATGCTTTCATTCCCTTCATAAACTTTCTTCATGCATAATATAGGCAATTGGTTCATGCTTTTCTAGTTTATGAAAATGTATCTTATTGCATAGTTCTTAGAAGACACACATGTTTTAAGCAGAGTAGGTACTTCAGGAGGAGACCCAAACTTCATCACCAGAAGCCACATTCCACTTCATCCACCTTAGCCATCTCTTGTTCCACTATCACCCTCACTAATTTTTCTATCGTTTTCATTGAAATTCCCCTAGATATATTGAGTGGATCTAGCCATTTCTTATCTTGGATATTGACTCCTGAGTGCTCCTAGATCTTATAACACCCCACTCCACTCATCATACACATTTTCCAAGCTTCACAACACCTCCAGCACCTCACAATTAGGTCTCAGTCGTATCCTATAGGTTTCCTGTAACTGTAGATTTATAGTACATCCTGTAGTTTTTCCTGAAATGGCCTATTTTGAGGCCGAATTGATGGGGAACCTCTAGCAAGTCACAGAAAGCCTCCTAGGACCCTTCCATACCATCCAACCACTCTATAAGCCTTCTATACATCCTTAATCACTTTCCATCCACTTGTCACATCCAAAAGAACAATTAATTTGCATACTTAATTTTGCAACAAAAAACCAAAAAAGTGAAAATAGATTTAGTTTTTTTTTTTTCTTATGCATTAGAATGGTTTGATGCTCTTTACTTCTACAACTTAGATAGGAGCATTTGTTTAATTTTTATTTATCAATTTTTCTTAGCATAGTTGTTTAAATGTTTAATTAGGGTATGGTGTGATTTAGCATTACATATTGTTTTTTCATTAATTTAGTAGAGTAACTCTCTTAGAGTAGATTTTCTCTTCTTCCATCAATGAATCAGGCTTCTTCTAACTCTATAGAAGTCTGGCTTTGAACCCCTGGGGTCTCTCATCAGATGAATAATGACAACAGGTAGGATCTTCACTTTTACTTGTGCATACAACACTGTCACCTCCAAGTTTGTATGAACCCCGAGTTGATAAGTAAAGATGGTAGCCCAGGAGTTGCAGCATCCTTGCTGCAACACTGACACTCATCACTTTTTGAAGGAGTTTCAGAATCCTTGCTGCAATAGTTGTTCTCATCACTTTTTGGTGTCGTTACTGGGGAGGTGTCAGAGCAGAATGTGATTGCTGCTTTCTTTTATTCTATTTCTTGTCTTCAATATTCTACTATTATTTTATTTCTGTAAAAGTAATCTAGTTGCTTAATTTCTTTCATTTTACATTATCTACTTTCCTTTCTATTCTACAAGTAGGATTTCAATTTAGCAATTATATTTTTCATTGTATCAGTGATTTTCATTCAATCATCAATTTCATTTCTGCAAGTACTTTCTAGTTTTAAAAGAAAAAATACAAAACCAACCCAAAAACATTTCCTTTCATGGCTTGTAGGAATAGGGACAGCTCAGGGAATTTTTTTCCAAATACCCCCACTGTATCCAACAACTAACCTTCTCTATTCTTCGGTGGCTGTGAACTGGAGGAACCTTTAGGTGAGAAACCTGACATATTTGAAGAACCTACAGGGGAAGAAGAAGAAGAGGAACCCATTCCTACTGAACCAATATCTGAAAATCAAAATGAAAAAGGGAATAGAGAGAGAGTTGAGGGTGCCTTCCCCATCAGGGAAACCAACAGGGACACGAAGATGAAAAATATAAGCCCCTCTGCCCTACCTCATTTCCATGGCTTAACCACAGAGGACCTTGATACTTTCCTATTTGATTTTGTTGTTATATGTTGAACCTACGACTATACAAATTATGAGCAAAAGTTAAAGTTATTTCTATATACCCTCAAGGATGTAGCATTGTGCTGGTTCATGGGCTTACCTAGAGATAGCATCACAACTTGGGCTCAAATGTAGCAGGGCTTTAACAAAAAATATCGGGGCTACTGTAGGTCAAAGGATAGTAAAGAAGAAATTTTCGGGATGACCATAGGCCAAGATGAATCCTTAGAATACTACGAAGAAAGATTCTAGCTCAATTGTGAAAGGGCTAGGTGCACACTTGACCTTGAGTCACTAAAGCTGGTACTTCTCAGGGGAGTAAGAGAAGATCTTCTAGATACCTTACATTTTTTAGCAGGAGGAGATATCTACCAATTACCCTATGAGTACATCAATATTGCCTTTAGAAACCATTCTAGGGTAGCCAAGAAAAAGGGTAGGGTAGTCAACCTATGGCTAGTACATCATCTTCCAATTCATCAATCAAGGGTGGAATTAGAAATATGTTGGAAGATTTCAAAGTGAGATGCTCCAAACCCATTCCTTACAAATGGACACCATGAACATTAAAAGGAAGCAATAGGAAGTAGAGAGAGCCTTGGCCATCTTTTGTCCTAGATGCACTAGGAGGCATCCTAGGAATGAATGTCCATTGAACTGTATTGAAATTTTCTCGGTGTGTGAAGTAAACCACTCCACAGACAAGTGCCCTTATTTACCTAGACTCAAATCTGTATGCCAAGGAGCTGAAGGGATCATTAAGTAGCTTTGCTACATTAACCAAAGGAGACCTCCTAGGCCCAGACTATACCAGCAGGGCGTGCAAGAGTCATCCCATGCATATTACAACCCCAACCAAACCACATCTATACCTTCTTGGGGACCCTTTGATCATCCTTCCTGGTTTACACCCCTTCCTTGGTCCTATGCATCTTATTATCATTCCAAGCCAACCAGCTAGTCATTTCAGCCTTACGCTCCACCACAACCTTAGTGGAATACACCACTCCAAGGGTGATGCCCCAATACAACAATGTTCCAGCTCTATTTCCCCCACCACCTACCCAACCACAAATCCTACACTCTGCTCCACCCAAGCAACCCCAGATGCCTATCCAGCCAAATCCAGACCCGAACAATAGGTAGGCTCAACAAGTATATAGTGGAGAGACATCATATCCATCTTATGTTGTGGAAATCCAGGAGATTAACTTGATATCTGGGCAGTTCTCTCAGATAACCAACCTCCCCCTCCACATAGGGAGGTTGAGGAAGATAGAGAAGAAAGCAACCTTAAAGTAAATTCACCCTTTCCTGAGAGATTAGCCCAACCACTCTAGCCTGCACCAAAAGAAACTGAACTTCCAGGAGAATTAAGAAAATCTATGTGTAAAGACCCCCCTTCTCCAGGCAATAAAAGATGTTACCATTTACAATAACTTTATGAAGGAGAAATGCTTCAAGAACCCAAGGAGCTGAAGAAGGGATGCCCCTACATTAATGTCATTAGGCAGTTGTCTGAATTAATGTTGGGGCAGGTAATTGTCTAAAATATTTGGACCCTAGAAGCCCTATAGTAGATGTGCACATCAATGGCACCATTGTCCTACACACTTTGATTGATCTTGAGGCTTCCATTAATGTGATGACCAAAGACACCATGCTCAATCTCAACCTCCAAGGCTCATTGAGGAAGACCACAACAGTTCTGCAACTTGCAGACTGTTCCACAGTCAACCTTGAGGGAATTATGGAGGATGTGATGGTCTTCATTGACTCCTGGGAGTACCCTACAGTTTTTCTAGTTCTTGAGCCTATGACTAAGATTACTGGTTATCCTCTCATCCTTGGGAGGCCATGGTTGGCCACAACCAATGCTTACATTAGCTATAGAGCTGGGAATATGACCATGAAGAATGGGCATATGTCCAAGCTGTTATTCCTATACCCTCCTACTCAACCTTCTCTATAGCATGATTTACCTTTATGGTTGGAGGAGGAGGAAGACGATGAGGTTTATTCTGCTCAACTTTATGCTTTGGAAGCAACCATGTGAGGAGGACAACAAGATGAGGATGACTTGATTGAACACCTGCTCCAAAGTCCAACTCCTAGTTCATTACCATTAGAAGAAGAAGTAAGGGAAACCTAGAACAATCATCCAATTGACTTATGCTTGGCCTATTCCAACCCACTCTGTGTCAAAACCATCGAATTCAGCCTAGAGAAAACCTTGAAAATTAAACCATCTCTTTTTTCTCTTGAAGAGGAGAAGCTATGCAACATGTTAAAGGAAAACTTAGAAGCCTATCCTTGTAGTTACAAGGAAATGAAGGGAGTACACCCCTCATTGTGTACTGACCACATATACATCAAAATAGGTTGCAAGATAGTCTAGAAACCACAAAGGAGGATGAATCTAGCTCTTAAAGATATAGTCAAAGAAGAACTGCAAAAAATGTTAGATGCAGGATTCATTTACCCTATCTCCAACAGTGAGTGGGTCTCCCCTCTAGTGTTAGTTCTCAAGAGAAATGGTAAGTGGAGGATTTGTGTCGATTACAGTTAGTTGAAACAAGCCACAAAGAAGGATCATTTTCCTCTACCCTTCATTGACCAAGTGTTAAACGGCCTATCAGGGAAAAATATTTTTTCTTTAATAGATGGATTCAGTGGGTAAAACCAAATCCAAATCTGCCCAAAACACCAGGATAAGACCACATTCAACTATCCTCGGGGAAGTTATTCCTATAGGGTCCTTCCTTTTGGCCTATACAATATTCCTGCCACTTTCCAGAGAGCAGTCTTGAGTATTTTTGCCGAATTAGTCAATGATGCCATGGAAATTTATATAGATGATTTTACGCCTTATGGTTGTGATTTTCAAGAAGCCCTGACTAACCTAGGAAAAGTACTGCACAAATGCATTGAAATGAACTTGTCTCTCAGTCCTGAAAAATGTGAATTCTTAATCACTGAAGGGACCATGCTAGGCCATTCAATATATCAGCAAGGACTGCAGGTGAACCCGAACAAAATAGCCATCTTCCAAACGGTCCCACCTCCTCAAAAGCAGAGAGATGTCAGGAGTTTCTTAGGGTTAGCTGGATACTACCAAAGGTTCATAAAGGACTTCAACAAGATGGCCTCTCCTTTATTGGGGTTGTTGGCCAAAGATTATGAGTTTATATGGTCAAAAAGTTGTTAAGAGGCCTTAGAAATTCTGAAGTGTAGGTTAACCACTGCACCAATTCTCCAAGGCCCAAACTACGCCCTCCCCTTTCATATTCATGTTGATGCCTCACACAAAGCCGTACGAGCAGCCCCAGGTCAGGTAGAGGAAAGAATGTCTTATGGCGTCAATTTTATCAATAAGAACTTGTCAAAGGTTGAGCTAAATTATTCAATGACTGAAAAGGAACTCCTAGCTATTGTGCATTCATAAAACAAATTCAGGCATTACATTACAAGCTATCAAACATTTGTGCATACTAACCATGCTGCAATCAAATATTCGATGAACAAACTAGGCTCGAGTTATAAGATGGTTGCTTTTATTACAACAGTTTGATCTAACCATTGTTGATAAGCCTGGTAAGGAAAATGTTGTTGCAAACTTTTTATGCAGGGTAAATGTGCCTGCAGGTGAAGAAGGAATGGTGGATGACAAGTTACCAAACGAGCACTTATTTTCTATTTCAATTCTCTCTCCATGGTTTCCTAATATAGAAAACTATTTGGTATCAGTACAGTTCCCACCAAACTTTCCCTCCAAAGAAAATAGAAATATAGTTAGGAAAAGTGCCCCCCTTCACCTGGATTGGGGGCAATCTTTTCAAACTTGGCCCAGGTCAAAACTTGAGAAGGTGTGTAAGGGAAGGGGAAGTTTTTGCATCCTTATGACCTCTCTTAATAGGCCTTGTGGAGGTCACTTTGTAGCAAGGAGGAAAACATTCAAAGTGTTACAAGCAAGATATTATTGGCCCAATCTTGATCAGGATGTGAAAAAGTACAATAGTCAATGTGATCAATGCCAAAGGATGGAAGGCCTACTCCAAGAGATGGAATTCCCATGTAGCCTCAAGTGACTTTCGAGCCATTTGACAAGTGGGTTGTTACACAGTAATTTGTCATCGTTTGTCACCGTCCCTGCTACCCCTCTCCCGCATCTTGGAGGACCCATTCCGGGACTTGTGAGAAGTGACAAGACTTGAAACCACTTGCCTTATTTACCTCTAAACATGAGCTTCATATGCCCTTAAGACATCTCCTGCTCATTGCCCCTCAAAATAGCCCTTTTTGCATTAGTGCTCGTGCCCTGTGTTATGCCCGCGCCAATGGGGAAAATCCTAAGGAAAGGGCGCGCCATTGGCACTCTGTCTCAGAGTCGCAATCACGCCAACCATGTTGGGAAAAGTTTTCAACCACTCAAACCTCCGAAGTTTCTATCCACCTCATTCACCAAACTGATTCCAAGTTGAGTGAGGATGGTTTGGCTTTGAATCTCCTTGGATGGAAAGTTGTTTGCCACCATTCCATGGAAGTTTCCAAGTGATGAAGCCAAATCCATGTTTGTGGGGGATTGACCTTATCTCTTCCTTCTCCTCTATAAAAGCTTGTTCTCTTGGCTTGAGCAAGCTAGTTCTGGTTCTAATAGCTTTGACTCTTGTGGCAATACTTGTGCTGAAAGGAAGACATCAAAAGGTTGGAGTTGCAAGAAGCCTTCTTTGTATCCATAAGGCTTTACTTAAGTAAGGAGATCTTGTTGTCAAAGAGAGAGAGAGCTTGTCCCTCACCCCTTCAAGCTTTCGCAAGACTTGTGTAGCTGAGCACCCAGCCAAAGGAGGACTTGACGTCAGGACGTTAGTTGTATTCTCCTTTGTTGAATATTAATAAATAGATGACTATCATTATGGTTCCATTCTCGTTGTACTTGTAATGGTTGATGTTGAATTATATCTTTCCTGACTGATATATAATTGCATATATTAGATTTCACGCTTGTGTTTATGTTGTTATCTTTGTGTGCAGATGTCCATTCACGTGGATAGTGGAGGATCGTGACCGGCCAAAGCAAAGGAACGTGGGCGACGTCTCTTCAACAAACTAAAGCGTTGGATCTCAAGTAGGTCTTCTTCACCTACCTTTTTATTTGCAATTAGGAACTTGCGTGATATCATTATTGATTGTTGCTAGACCCGTTCTGGGCTAGTAGGGATCACCTCTATCCGTAGAGGGGATTTACCTCTCCAACACCCCTCATCTTTCTTTTCATCTGCCATGGGAGGCAATCGGGATTTGTGAGGCTGGTCTTGCAAAGGTTCAACCAGTTCAAGCCCTAATTCCTTATATCTCGACCTCGTTGGGGACATGCAAAGAAAAATAGAGAAATAGCGGACCGCTCTGATACCACTGATCCAGATTTAAACAAGAACGCAACAAATTACAAAGATAACCATAAACACAGAGATGCAGTGGAAATAATACTTCATTTCATTAATGTATAATACTGAAATATGCTTACAAATAGGAATGGAAATAAACTAGCTAGGGCGATGGTAGCTTATCTCTGAGAAGAGATGTGGTGGCTGCATACCTCTGAACTATGCTACAATGAGCCTTGAAGGCCTATTTATTGTTGAGAAACAATGGAAAACCCTTAACATCCCAAAACCTAACCCTAGAAGATGAAACGCCAAATTGTGGGCCCTGTTTTGGGTAAGTTGGTACATCAATTTCTCAGGGTCGTAACTTTGGCACCCGATCTTCGTTTGACGCATACAATAGCTCGTTAGAAATATCTATCCAAGGAATACAACTTTGCGAAGAGCGAAATTGGTCCATGGAACCATGTTTCTCACATATTTCCCAAAAAACATCACTTAGGGCCTCAAAACGGCTCCGGAAGTTCAAGACCCCAAGAACTGCTAAAAATAGTAAATTGTGCTACAATTACGGAAACTAAAAAACTGAAAGAGATAGTTTTGGAGGTCCAAGTGGGATAGGTGGGTGGCCACCAACATCCACTTGGATCATTCCTCCCCCATTAGGAAGCATTGCGTTGAGTTCCTCCATTTTTTGAACTTGGTCCCTGGTGAGTTATTCTACAATCTATGATGTGTCTAGTAATGGTGGGAAGCATGGTCGAGGGCATTCTACATTGAACACTCGGTGCAAGTGAAGGAATGGAGGAATGCTGTGCTCTAAAGCATTATTTCCCACAGCCTTGGTAATGGTGTAAGGACCATGTCGGTGTGGTCAGAGCTTCTGATGGGATCTTGTAGGGTGTTCTTTCTGTAGATGCAACTAGAGTTTGTTGCCCACTTGAAGCTTGTGTGGTACCCCTATGGGTGAGGAGTAGTTGTTCCTGTGTTCTGTCATGATCATATCCCATTAAAGCTGCAACTGCATGGAGGAGCCCTTCACGAGGGTCATGGATGTGGTGATGATCTCCCCCTTACTTTGGGAGCGAACCAGACATAAAATGAATTTCCTAGTCTGGGAGATGAGCTTGCTTCCTTTCTTAGCAGTGATCAAAGAGGTGTCGGTAGGTGGGGCTACCTCCAATATCATGTACAATGAATTACCCAAAGAAATAATAATAGCACGAGGCCTTGAATCACACACAACATGTCGCCTCCACAAGTATGGCTGCCCTAATCATACATCACAAACATCCAGAGGTGTAACATCACACAATACCTCATTTGTGAAGGGCTTGATGCTGTAGGGAAGGCAACAGTACTGGTGAACTCGAAGATCTCATCCTTAGTGAAGCCACCCGATATTGTATGACTGTGGGTGTGGTGTAGTCAGTAGGCCCAACTGCTTCACAACCTCTGCTGAAATGAGATTCTTTTGGCTGCCACTGTCGACAATGAATTGTAGCGACGAACCCTTCACCCACATTTGTGAATGCAAAAGATGCTCCCCCTCCTCTGGATCCTTGGGCTCATTCTTCTAGATATTGGCGGTAGAAACAGTGGCGTTGGGCTCCGCGTTAATGATCTGCTTCCCTTTGCCATTCCCTTTGTTGGGTTCTGACTTAGGGTCGAAACATGCATCTGATTTGGAAGCCTTCAACTCGGCCATCAGCGTTTGCTTGGTCCGACACTCACTAGTGTTGTGAGTGGGGCTCTTATGGAACTCACACCACTTTCTTCTGTCCTTCTTTGACTTTGTGGTGTTGTTCTTTTCTTGCGGCCTCGACGGGTTGTCTTGGGTCACCTCGCCTTGGATTTTTCCTTTGCTCTTCGGATTTGCAGATCCAAAGTCTCGCTTCTTCTATTTGAGCTTCTGCTCGATTTTGACAGTGTATCAGTATGCTGTGCCGAGCGAGGAGATGTTCTGGAATCCATCTCTTCCTGGACGTACCTATGTAGGTAGCCGTGTATTTGAGTACCAAATGTAGCTCAGAATCCATGATACCCAACTGCGTGCGAAGGGTATGAAAAATGTTTGTGAACTCTGCCACATCTTGGTCCCTTCCTTGTCGTAGCGTGGTCCACTTTATGTATTTGTCCTCATAGATTTTGACAGGGTATTACTGCTCCTTGATGGCATCCCAGAAAGAATTTCAAGTGGGTGCAGCTGAAAATAGTGAGCATGTACTTTCATCCTTCTGCTCATAGTAGGTTTCCCACCAGTCCTTGACGTGGGGGGCTACTTTGAGAAGAGCAAAAAATATTTTTGCGACTCGAAAATTCATGAACATAAAAATTGTTGGGCTGTGTTTAACCTATTTGGAGGTGTAGTTAGTTGGATGAGTAAGAAACAATTTGTAGTTGCACTATCAACTAAAGAGGCAGAATACATGGCATCCACTCATGCAAGCAAGGAAGCAGTTTGGTTGCAAAGATTGTGTTCAAGTATGGGGTTAGTACAGGGAGCTATAAGGATAGACTGTGACAGCCAAAGTGCAATTTTATTGGCAAAGAACCCTGCTTATCTTTCAAAGACAAAGCACATTGATGTTCAGTATCACTTTGTGAGGGATATGATAGAAGACAAAAAGGTGTTGCTGGTAAGGTGGACACCTTGAAGAATAACTACAGATGCATTGACAAAATCTGTGAGCTCTAAGAAGTTCTCTTGGTGTAGAGAAAACAATGGGCATTTCAGGGCTAGAAAATGACTAAGCTCTCCTGTGGAAAGAAAACAACAAGTGGGAGATTGTTGGGCTGTGTTATATTCTTTCCATGACTAACCTACACAGTGAACCGGGGGGGTGGAGCCCCCCCTTCGTTCTGCAGCGAGGGTGGCAGCGCCCCGGGAAATTTTTTTTTTGGACCCTAGATTAGGTTGGGCGAACCAACCTATGGTTTTCGGTCCACGATATTGGATGCTTCGGCATGTATAAATATGTATTGTAACATTGAAAAGACCATAATAAAAGAATCAAGCTGGTAGTCCCGGTTTTGGGATCCAGGGGAAAATCTCTGTGCATATGTGTTTTATGTGTTATGCTCTCACATTGTTTATTTTCTTTGTTTTAGAATTCGTATGTAGGTAATTTTTGTACAGGGTTAAAACCTACAAAAATACCCTTCTAGCAAATTTAACAATTTATCTACGACATCTGCGTTTATATGACCCTCGAATATGGGGATTTCAAAATTAACTTTTACCTTAAAGGGTGTGGCATTTCTAGAGTAGTTGTTGGTAGCTAATGCGTCACCTCTAGGTAGCTGCTGAAGGATCTGGGCAAAGTTGTCCATCATCGCGTTCCTTTGTTGCTCGAGGGCTTCTTTGAGCAAGATTTTGATAGGATCTCCTACCCCCTCGTCTTTTTTTCATCCGCCATGGGAGGCCATTAGGATTTGCGAGGCTGGTCTTGTAAAGGTTCGACCAGTTCAAACCCTAACTCCTTATATCCCGACCTCGTTGGGGACATGCAAAGAAAAACAGAGAAATAGCAGACCGCTCTGATACCACTGATCTGAATTTAAATAGGAATGCAACAAATTACAGATATAATCATAAAAACAAAGATGTAGTGGAAATAATACTTCATTTCATTAATGTATAACACTGAAATATGCTTACAAACAGGAATGGAAATAAACCAGCTAGGGCAATGGTAGCTTATCTCTGAGAAGAGATGTGGCGGCTACATGCCTCTGAACTATTTTACAATGAGGCTCGAAGGCCTATTTATTGTTGAGAAACAATGGAAAACCCTTAACATCCCAAAACCTAAACCTAAAAGATGAAAAGCCAAATTGTGGTCCCCGTTTTTGGTAAGTTGGTACATCAACTTCCCAGGGTCCTAACTTTGGCACCCGATCTTTGTTTGATGTGTACAATAGCTCGTTAGAAAGATCTATCCGAGTAGTACAACTTTACAAAGAGCAACATTAGTCAATGGATCCATATTTCCCAAAAAGCGTCGTTTAGGGCCTCAAAATGGCTGCGGAAGTTCAGGACCCGAAAAACTGCTAAAGTAGTAAATTGTGCTACAATTACGGAAACTGAAAAACTGAAAGAGAAAGCTGTGAGGGTCCAAGTGGGATAGGTGGTGTTAGCCTCCTGCTGCAGCAGGTTACCCATCTTTCATGATTGAAATTTTTACATGCCAAATATGTCATTCTTTGTATGCTGAAATGTTCCATATTTGCTACAGAGGCCAATTAAGGTTGCCAGGAGGAAGTGCCAGTTCAAACGCCACTGCTGTGTTCCAATTTTGATGTACTATTCCATTTTTTGAACAATTTTCAGTTAAAGGGAGGTCCAAATAGTTTAATCTTAGTCTCCCTAGGTTTCAATTTCCTGTTTTAGAATATAGAGAATGAATATCTGTCCAAATAGCTTAATCTTGGCAGATTCTTAGACAGGTAGAGAATCAAAGGAGCCCAACTGCTTAATCTGGGCCCTTGGAAGAAATAAGTGTAGATGTAGATAGGAAGACAGAAAAAGAAAAAAGTGGAAAAAGCTGGGTCAGCAAGCCCAAATGCACCCAAGCCAAGAAGAAGAAAAAATGCTAGGAAAGTAGGCTGGGTAGATAATTTTGAGGTTGCAGAATGGTGATCTGTGATCAATTCCACATTATCAAGTGTTATATTTATCCAAATCACAGTTATCAGGCAGTTTTCATTTGAAGGATTTCAAGCGAGGCATGACTAATTTCCCCCTTCTTCCTTATTCCTCAAGACATTCACTAACCTCCCAAAGAGATCAAGATCTGCTTGATGCCTCTTAGTTTCATCGTTTTCCATATCATTCACCTTGGTGAATATCTGCTTTACCTAAGGAATATTCATACTCCCTTTATGGATCATTGTTTCCCTTAATAGCCTAAGATTCACCCACTTAGCGCTTTCTTGTCATGGTCATATTAACTACTAACTTACTATATAGCTCCCTATCTATCTCCCCATCCCCTACTAGAACTATGTTAATAACTCCCCTACATACTTATCCCCTCCCCTTGGTTGAAAAATAACCATAAGTATTCCTTGGGAATTGCTAAGTTTGCCTGAAACATAGCAAGAACCCTCATTTTTCCCTTTAAAACCATCTCCCAATGCAATGGACTCCTTCCTAAGCATAAAATTCCTCTTTTTTAGGTTATCGGACCTCGTCCGAGGCCTCAAATGCTCTACAAAAGCATACATACCCTTCCTCTGATCGCAGTAACCCTTTCCGACTACCGTAACATTCTTCCGATCCCTTTGGATACCCCTCCGACGTGATTATCGCAGTCGGAGGTCGTAAAGGTAATGTGGCTCGTTGGTTATTTCTCCTTGATGGATGTCCCGCCGATGCCATTTCGCAATCGGCGTATCGCAAGTACTATACGTCACATATATATGCCCCCTCCCCTCTTAGCCGATGTGATATCGCGAGATCAGCAATTGATAGTCGCAAGAGTCACGTTTCCAAAATGCATGCCTCTTCCCTTTTCTCCGATGCGACATTACCATAGCATCAAGAGAACATGTCGCATCACAAATATTTCCTCGCCACATGCTTTCATTCACTCATATATTTCGTTTAAAACATGATTTATCATTAAGACAGGGTTCACTGCAAATTCATCGCAGATCGCAGCATTTCAGTTACCGCTATCGCATTGCAGAAACATATAAGGCACCGCACCATGTAGCACCTCGCCACGTCACCCCGTTGACGTCATCCGCCATACCAGGACCCACCGCTGATGTCACTCGCCAAAGAAGGGCGTGCAAGTGTGAAAATGCATCTTAGGATGCCCGGATCCAAATTCTGAGACAGTTTTCGATCCGCGATTAGCGCTAATCGCGCATCACTACGAAAAATAGGCCATATTGGGGAATCTTTAGGGAATCTTTTGATTCCTCAACTATTTTTGCACCGAAGAGGGCAGAAAAGGCTCGATTTTGCAAATTTTAGCGTATCAGAAGAAAGAGAGAGACCCGGTTCAAGAATTAAAGAGTATCAGAGCAGATGTGAAGCCAAAAACCATGTCAAAGAGTATCAGTGTTGTGGTGAAGTGTATCAATGAAGATCTTCTCAGGGCTCGAGGCAAATGAAACATTAAAAGAAAACCTTGAAAGTCATGAGGTAGTTAAGGAACCATTCAAAGCTCATCATCACAATGACTGCACATTAAAACTCACATGAGATCAATGGACCAGAACTCAAAGCACAGTTATTACAGAACCATTGCACCAGGTCACCAAAGACACAATATTAACTCATTTTGATCCAGCTGCCTCTGGAGCAGCCCAAAGGATATTTACTCGCATTTAATTTCAGCACAAGTTTAGGTTTTAAAAACCTTTTCCCGCAGACCTGTTTAGGTCGGTTGTAATAAATACTTCAGGATATTTTACCTATAAAGAGGGCCCTGAACAATGTAACAAGGGTTGGTTTTTGGTTGGTTAGATGTTTCGCTTGAGCAGAGACTTGCACTGTATATTTGATCATTTCTATAATCAAAGACTGCTTACGAGCTTGGAGAATGAATTGTGTACTGTGTTTAATGGTTGAAGAGTGACTGTGGAATTCTTGTGCTGATACATGACTCAATAAGTGTTTCTTACCTCTGCCTTTCCATTCATATATCATTATCTAAGCAACAGAAAGAAAGAATATCTTAGAATTTGTTTAAGTGCACTCTATGCTCAATTTCTGCTATTTCTTTATGTTTTCATCTGTTTTAGGCATAAATATGAATTCCATCTGGCTCATATTTGCCCTAATTCACCATGTGTGACAGTTATCCAGGGATTCTTAACTGCCCCTAGATAGAGCTCATCCTCTTTCCCTCTGTTAAGCTGATTGAGAGATTCTTAATTGCCTCTCATTTCTTACATTTCACTCCATCTCTTTAGCTTGAAGGTTGTTTCATGTGCAGCTACCCTGCTCCATATTCCTCTTGTGATCAAGAAAGCCTACCTGCGTTCCTACTCCTTGACTCCATGCCCAATGGTTTGAAACTTATCACTCTATGCCTGCCTCTCTACTCGAATGCATCTTCCTTCCATTCAAACACCATCCAAACCTAAAACAAAACCCACTGAACCCAATAGCTAGCCTAAAATCATAATCAACAAAGCTAAATCATCAAGAGAGAGCCCTCTCTGATTACAGGTGGGCTAGAACCTGTAATCCAAAGATTGGTTTGTGGTTACCTCGGTCGTATCCCTTTAGGATATTAGGGACAACCTGAGTGATAACATAATGGCGACTCCACTGGGGAACTTCCTCAGATAATCTCACAAAACCAGTCCGAAGCTCCACAGAGAAAGAAACCGACCTTTAAAAAGTTTCTGTTAACCTGTATTCTTAGAAAAATTCCCAAAAAACAAGCTAGAAGCTGGCTCCCAAGAAGCATTCACGTTACACAAGATCAAATCTAGATCCAAATCCACCAGCTATTTTTGATAACCCCAATATAATTCCCAAGATCATTAGAAAACAAGAGCAGCAAGAAGGTTTGACTGCTTCCAGTTCTGAAACAGTTCAACGTAGCCATTTAGCAACCCCTGTTAAAGTTATGTTCCGTTCAAACCCTGCTTCCCCTGGTTCATCATCCACTTCTGCGAGCCCTGTTTCCACACCTCCATCCACTATGAATACCACCACTACCACTCCTATTATCCCTGTTACTCCAGTTGTTCCACTTGTCCCGGTTGTTCCGCTTATCCCAGTTGTTATGGCTAATAGATATGCGCCTTTACAGCTGCCTGCAAATCCCGGGGCTATGCCTTAGGATTATCAGACTAAAATTACCTATCTTGATGGCGCAAATTCCTGCACAGCTCTTCAGCATACAAAAAAAATGCAGGTTTACTTTGAGAGTTATGAGATTGATGATGACAGTGTAAGAATGAAGATTTTTGTCCAAAGTCTGATTGGTGATGTTAGGACTTGGTTCAGAGCACTCCCAGCCAATTCCATAGGAGACCCAGAAGCCTTATATCAGTCCTTTATTAATAGGTGGAAGAAAAAGAAAGACCCCTTGCACATATTATCTGAATATGACACTATTAAAAGAGGCCCTCAGGAAACTGTTTTGGATTACTGTGCAAGGTTCAATAATGTCTACAATGCAATACCACAGAACTTAAGACCTCCACCTGATCTCGCTTTGTGCGAATTCCCGGATGGTTTTGATGCTGAAATGGCTTATTGGCTAAGAGAAAGAGCCCCTCAAAGCCTTGTAGAGATGCAAAATGTTGCTGTTAGTGTGGAAGCAAACCTAATCGCCAAAAGAAACAGAGCTAGAACCGAGAGAAGAACTACCTTTAAGGAAGAGCCCTCAGCCTTAGACCAGAAGTTGGATGCTATTATCAATGGCATGCATAGGTTGGGAGACAGAGTATAGAGTGTCGAGAGGAAATCATCATGGGAAGGGCAATAACCGAACACCATAAGGAACCCAAACTTCAGGAAAAATCAAACCAAAAATGCTAGAAGAGCTAGTCCCGACCATGATATTAGACCTCCTTTCCAAGAAAACTATGCAAAGGCATCCACATCCAGTGAGTCCACAGAAGAAAATCACATAAACTTGATAGACTCGAAAAATGAGCAGCCAATCTTTCTCACTCAAGAAGACCAAGACTACCCTGATATAAAACAACTTCAGACCAAGACGGGAGAGTCTTTTGAGTTTAAACAAGGTTATGATTCTGCTGTATATGAGGTCCACAAACAATATAAGCTGAGAACAAGAACCATTGATGTCCCTGCACCTAGCAAAACAAAGGATAACATACAACATAATAAGATTAAAGGCAGGGTTGTCATAACAGAACCAATTAATATTGCTGTCCCAAACCCGCATCAAGTAACTGTAGAGGACATATCAGACATACAGCCTCCTACTAATCAGCCTCTACCTTCTTCTTCCTCAAAAGAAAATTTGAATGGCACTTCAAAAAATCTTCCCAAGACAGAAATACCACAAACTGTCATTCACCATAGCATAGACAATCCAAAGGAAAACAAAGAGAGTATTCTAGAAAAGGAGAAATCTGCTGCTATTAACGCTAAGAATCCATCAGAAAAACCATTCAGTTTAGAAGCTAAGATTGGAAAACTCAAAATTTCCTTCCCCCTCTCAGAACTTGCCAAACATGATGTATATAGGCAACCAATTCAGCGATCACTTCAACTACCAGAGGTCAGGGATGATGTAAATGTTCTAGATGATAACCCTAAGCTGCTGTTTGGCCCAGAAGTTAATGGAAAAACAACATATGGATCTGTTCCACCTTTTTATGTCAGTCTGCCCATACATGACAAAATCTTGCACAATGCTATGTTTGACTCAGGTGCCTCACACAATCTTATGCCCAAAGCTGTAATGGAAAAGCTAAACCTTGATGTCACAAGACCCTACAAGAATCTATACTCCTTTGACTCAAGTCAAGTCAAATGCTTAGGCTTAATCAAAGACCTTTGTGTGTCTTTAGTCCAATTTCCCAACAAGACAATCCTAATGGACGTTGTAGTCGCTGACATTCCAATAAAATATGGTATGCTCCTATCAAGATCATGGGGAGCAAAACTCCAAGGATCCCTTCAACTCGACCTCTCTTATGCCACTATTTCTGTCTTTGGGCAACCAAAGTGACTGTATAGAGAAATACTGATGAAGTATATGGTGAGTAGTGAGGACATGCCCCAAATTTTCCAATTTACTCAATCCATTCTGATATGGATTCATTTATTCTTTTTAATGAGGATGATGATCCTCCAGCTGATGAGAAGCCTCTAGCTTCAGAGCTAGAGACATGTATAAATAAAAAACCAGTTGCCCATGCCCATGAAGTAGTCACAACATTCAAGGCGGCCAGTAAACAAGAAGAACCTCCTCAAACTGAAGTTCTAGATCTGCCCAATCCTAAAATAACTGAAACTCTTGGTACAAACCAACAACAAGAAATTGCATGGTATTTAGAGTTTGATGGTTCCGTCAACAAGTTAGGAGCAGGGGTAGGTGTATGGATTCACAATACACATGAAAATCATGCAGAAGGCCATGCCTACAGGCTAAACTTTAGATGTACCAACAACATGGCAGAGTATGAAGCTCTCCTCTTAGGCCTAAAACTGCTCAAAGTTCTAGGAGCTACAAAAGTGTCCATTCTAGGTGACTCCGATTTGATTATCCAACAAATGAAGGGCAACTTTGCTACTAATGACAATAGGATGAGGGCCTATAGGACTGTTGCAACAGATATACTTAACACCTTCGCTGAATTCGAGCTTGCCAAGACTTCTAGAAACCATAACATACACGCTCATAGTTTAGCCACTTTTGCTAGTACATGCAAGCTTCCCTTTGAGCCAAATCACCATTTTACTGCTGAGATAAAACATAGGCCCGCTGTTCCTAACAATATTAGAGATTGGCAAGTATTTGAAAATGATGCCCACATTAACAATTTCCTCACTCTTGAGGGCGAGTTTTCAAATTTAAATATTGACATGGAGGCCGTGAACAATTCCCGACAAAAAACAAATGAAAATCATCAGGCTGTAACAGCTGTAACAACAAAACAAATCCTCAATCCAACTGTTTTTGACAATACAAACATAGAAGAACTGAAAAGAATGCATTTAGAGGAAACAGCCAAAGCAGAGGCTAAGTTCATTGATCTGAAGAATAATTTTCTGCTTGCTGGCCTTACTCCATTAGAAGATATGTTTGATGACAATGATGTGCCCAAAAAGCCAAAAATGGAGCCTTTAGATGCTGCTATAGAAGAACACAACATAGGGATAGCAGAACAACCAAAATGATTAAATTGTCCAAAAATCTGCCCCCTGATCAAAAGCCAAAGTATGTGAATTTATTCAAAGAGTTCCAAGATGTATTTGCCTGGAGTTATGAGGACTTGAAGTCCTATGACACCTCAGTAATTCAACATACCATTCCCTTAAAACCAAATCAAAAACCATTCAAGCAGAAACTTAGAAGAATAAACCCTATGCTTCTTCCTCTCATTGAGAAGGAAGTAAAGAGAATGTTTGAAGCAGGTATTATAGCACCCATCAGATTCTCTGAATGGGTATCCAATCTAGTTCCAACAAGGAAAAAATCAGGTGAAATCAGACTGTGTGTAGACCTAAGAAACTTAAACCAAGTCTCTTTAAAAGACCACTACCCTCTGCCTAAAATGGGCCACATCCTACAAAGAGTAGTGGGTTCCTCTAGGATTTCTTTACTAGATGGATTCTCAAGTTTCGATCAAATACTTGTTCACCCAGATGAAAAAGACAAGACAACCTTTACTACACCTTGGGGAACATTTAAATATGTCAAAATTCCTTTCGGGCTAAAGAACGCTGGTGCCACCTTTCAAAGGGCAATGTATATTGCATTTGGCAAGGAAATCCATGAATTCCTTGTCGTCTATCTTGATGACTTAACCTTGTTCTCCAAATCTGATTAAGAGCACCTCAAGCACTTAAGGCAGATCTTTATAACATGCAGGAAATATGGCATTTCCTTGAACCCCAAGAAGTCTCTGTTTGGCCTTGAGGAAGGTAAGTTGCTAGGCCACATCATCTCAAAAGACGGTATCAGAATCGATCCGGAAAGAATTCAAGCAATCCTTCAAATTCCATACCCAAGAAACATAAAAGAGTTGCAAGCATTCCTTGGAAAGATGAATTTCCTAAAGAGATTTATCCCAAACTTAGCAGAAATGATAAAACTATTAAGTAACATGTTAGAAAAGGATGCCAAGGTAAGATGGTCTCTGGAAACCAAGCAGGCTTTCGAAAGTATCAAAGCTGCCTTGACTCAGACGCCCGTGCTCACAAGTCCACAATTTGACAAGGATTTCATCATCTTTTCCTTTGCCTCGGAGCACAAGATAGCTGTTGTCCTTCTGCAAAAGGATGATCAAGGAAATGAAAAGCCTATTGCATTTTTCAGCCGAGCCTTAAGAGATGCACCTCTAAAATACCAAATTATGGAAAAACAGGCCTATGCCCTTGTCAAAGCCATCAAAGACTTCAGAGTTTATATTTTATATTCACACGTGATTTCCTATGTCCCAAACTCCGTTGTAAAAGACATATTAACACAAGAGGGACTAGAAGGCAAAAGAGGCAAATGGATTGCCAGTATCCTTGAATATGACATTGAGATAAAACCCACAAAGCTGATAAAGGGACAAGGTTTAGCCAAGCTAATGTCCGAAACAAATCTTTAGGCCTTAGACATCAACCAGCTGGACAATGAATAAGAGCTAGCGAATCCACAGATCAGTGAAACCTTTTTACAATCCCCATGGTATGCCGATATTTGCTATGTATTGTTAAACCTGTGTGCTCCCCTAGGGTTGTCCAGAACCAAAAAGAGATTTTTAAGAATGAAAGCGTCAAAGTTTTGTGTCATAGATGGTGCTCTGTTTTGGAAAAATCATCAAGGAATTTTGCTGAACTGTTTAACCATAAATGAAACCAACAGCATCATGAAAGAGTTCCATGCAGGGGACTGTGGAGGGCATCTATATTGGAAGTCCACTGCTGACAAGATTTTAAGGGTTGGTTATTATTGGCCCTCTCTATTTGCAGATGTCAAAAAATTTGCTGTTTCATGTCACAAATGCCAAATCTTTGAAGGAAAAAGAAAACTGATCCCTTTGCCCCTTAAGCCTATCTCAACCGAACAGCCTTTTCAACAATGGGGTCTTGACTTCATAGGTGAAATCCACCCCTCTTCTTCAGGCCAACACAAGTGGATTTTAACAGCCACCGACTATTTCACCAAGTGGATTGAAGCCATCCCATGTAGGCAAGCTAATGACTCAACTATCATCCGGTTCCTTGAAGACAATATCCTCTCTAGATTTGGCTGCCCTGAGAAAATCATCACTGACAATGCTACTGCTTTCAAATCTAGAAAGATGATCAACTTCTGCCATAAATTTCACATTACCTTGGGCCACTCTTCAGCCTATTATCCTCAAGTTAATGGCCTGGCCGAATCCTCCAACAAAAGCCTCATCAATATCATAAAGAAAATGCTGGAGGAAAACAAAAAGAACTGGCACCGGAAGCTCACAAATGCCCTGTGGGAAGACAGACTTTCAACCAAGAAATCCATTGGGATGAGCCCTTATGAGCTAGTTTATGGCGTGGAAGCCAAATTTCCTTCATCTTTGGGTATTCCTATTATCAAACTGTTACAGGAGATTCAGGCTGAACCAAATGACATTCAAAGAAGAATTAATCAGACCATTCACCTTCAGCAAAACAGAGAGCAAGTGTATGACAGCGCTCAGATTTTGCAGGAAAAGCTCAAAATAATGTTTGATAAGGGAGCCAAGGCTGAGGATTTCCGGGTTGGCAGCAAAGTCCTAAGGTGGGATTCACGAAGAGAAGACAAGGGCAAACATGCAAAGTTTGATTTTCTTTGGAAAGGTCCATTCATTATCAGCGCAGTGCAAGGAAACAACACATATTTCCTCAAATCTGAAGATGGCAGCACAGCTGAAGAAGGCACTGTAAATGGCCGAATGCTGAAACATTATCGAGATCCCTTGTAAAAAGGGATACAATGCCTCTGTGTATATATTTGTATATTGATGTGTGTATATATGTCAGCCCTGTCCTCTTTATGTTTGTATAAGCAATCCGATTGCTTGGAACCCAGCAATGAAGTCATGAAAACAAAGCAAAGGCAGTCCTCTATTTTAATAATCCATCACGACATCATTCCTAGGAGAAACAACGCAGCAAAGTTTATAAGGCATAGCCCGTGCAAATCATCCATTTCAAAAGGCTCCGTCTTTTGCATTGCTGTCAGCGCAAGGGTACAGTGAAATATTGAGTGAAAGGAGCAATAAAAAATACAGAAGGATGCTCAGGACCAATTGAAATATATTTTGAAGCACTCAAGGGATTAAGGGATAGCGCTGTATTTTACAACGATTCATGTTAAAAGGAGGTTGCGTTCAAAGATTTTTAAACTTCAATCACCTGACAGCCAGCAAAAGGGAATGCTCCTGTTGATTCTTTGGTTTTAATCACATTGAAGATCGGCACTCAGGGCAATTTTGGATATTTATAGCAAACATAACAAGATAAGAGTACTGCTGTATATTATAGAGAAATCAATTAAAAACGCTGCAATCAGGCTTCTACAACTTTGGTTAATAGCATCAAAAGGAGGAACATCCTTGGTTTTACATCAGCAACCTTCTCAAAGACAGAATTAAAGCAAAATGCCTCAGTTTTGATCCATGTATCGAGACTATTCCAAAGGGCAGTACTCAGGTAACCTTGTACACAACATTAAGCACGCAGAAGAAAGCAGGCGGTGCTACACAGGTCACAGACATTTCAGTCGAGGATAAGTGCTCTTCTTTTTCCAAAGTTTCAATCATTTAACAATTAGCAAAAAGAAGTGTTCCTAGTCCACAACAACAATAGAAGATCCAGGCAGTCTGACTTGTTGTTCTTGACTTTTCACAAGGAAAAGCCATCCCCAAGTGGAGCCACTGTTAGCCTCCTGCTGCAGCAGGTTACTCATCTTTCATGATTGACATTTTTACATGCCAAATATGTTTCTTTGTATGCTGCAATGTTCCATATTTGCTACAGATGCCAATGAAGGTTGCCAGGAGGAAGTGCCAGTTCAAACGCCATTGCTGTGTTCCAATTTTGATGTACTATTCCATTTTTTGAACAATTTTCAGTTAAAGGGAGGTCCAAACAGTTTAATCTTGGTCTCCCTAGGTTTCAATTTCCTGTTTTAGAATATAGAGAATGAATATATGTCCAAACAGCTTAATCTTGGCAGATTCTTAGACAGGTAGAGAATCAAAGGAGCCCAACTGCTTAATCTGGGCCCTTGGAAGAAATAAGTGTAGAGGTAGATAGGAAGACAGAAAAAGAAAAAAGTGGAAAACGCTGGGTCAGCAAGCCCAAATGCACCCAAGCCAAGAAGAAGAAAAAATGTTAGGAAAGTAGGTTGGGTAGATAATTTTGAGGTTGCAGAATGGTGATCTGTGATCAATTCCACATTATCAAGTGTTATATTTATCCAGATCACAATTATCAGGCAGTTTTCATTTGAAGGATTTCAAGCGAGGCATGACTAATTTCCCCCTTCTTCCTTATTCCTCAAGACATTCACTAACCTCCCAAAGAGATCAAGATCTGCTTGATGCCTCTTAGTTTCATCGTTTTCCATATCATTCACCTTGGTGAATATCTGCTTTACCTAAGGAATATTCATACTCCCTTTATGGATCATTCTTTTCCTTAATAGCCTAAGATTCACCCACTTAGCGCTTTCTCGTCATGGTCATATTAACTACTAACTTACTATATAGCTCCCTATCTATCTCCCCATCCCCTACTAGAACTATGTTAATAACTCCCCTACATACTTATCCCCTCCCCTTGGTTGAAAAATAACCATAAGTATTCCTTGGGAATTGCTAAGTTTGCCTGAAACATAACAAGAACCCTCATTTTGCCCTTTAAAACCATCTCCCAATGCAATGGACTCCTTCCTAAGCATAAAATTCCTCTTTTTTAGGTTATCGGACCTCGTCCGAGGTCTCAAATGCTCTGTAAAAGCATACATACCCTTCCTCCAATCGCAGTAACCCTTGCCGACTGCCGTAACATTCTTCCGATCCCTTTGGATCCCCCTCTGATGTGATTATCGCAGTCGGAGGTTGCAAAGGTAATGTGGCTCGTTGGTTGTTTCTCCCCGATGGATGTCCCGCCGATGCCATTTCGCAATCAGCGTATCGCAAGTAATATATGTCACATATATATGCCCCCTCCCCTCTTAGCCAATGCGATATCGCGAGATTGACAATCGGCGGTCGCAAGAGTCACGTTTCCAAAATGCATGCCTCTTCCCTTTGCTCCGATGCGACATTACCATAGCATCAAGAGAACATGTCGCATCACAAATATTTCCTCGCTGCATGCCTTCATTCACTCATATATTTCGTTATTAAGACAGGGTTCACTGCAAATTCATTGCAGATTGCCGCATTTCAGTTACTGCTATCGCATCGCAGAAACATATAAGGCACCGCACCATGTAGCACCCCGCCATGTCACCCTGCTGATGTCATCTGCCGTACTAGGACCCACCGCTGACGTCATGCTGATGTCACCTGCCAAAGAAGGGCGCGCAAGCGCGAAAATGCATCTTAGGAGGCCCGGATCCAAATTCTGAGGCAGATTTCGATGCGTGATTAGCGCTTAGCACTAATCGCGCATCACTATAGGAAATAGGGCATAGTGGGGAATCTTTAGGGAATTTTTTGATTCCTCAGCCATTTTTGCACCGAAGAGGGTAGAAAAGGTCCAATTTTGCAAATTTTAGCTTATCAAAAGAAAGAGAGAGACCTGGTTCAAGCATTAAAGAGTATCAAAGTAGATGTGAAGCCAAAAACCATGTCAAAGAGTATCAGTGCTGCGGCGAAGTGTATAAGTGAAGATCTTCTCAGGGCTTGAGGCGAATGAAATATTAAAAGAAAACCTTGAAAGTCATGAGGCAGTTAAGGAACCATTCAAAGCTCATCATCACAATGACTGCACATTAAAACTCACATGAGATCAATGGACCAGAACTCAAAGCACAGTTATTGCAGAACCACTACACCAGGTCACCAAAGTCACAGTATTAACTCATTTTGATCCAGCTGCCTCTGGCGCAGCCCAAAGGATATTTACTCACATTTAATTTCAGCACAAGTTTAGGTTTTAAAAACCTTTTCCCGCAGACCTGTTTAGGTCGATTGTAATAAATACTTCAGGATATTTTTCCTATAAAGAGGGCCTTGAACAATGTAACAAGGGTTGGTTTTTGATTGGTTAGATGTTTCGCTTCAGCAGAGACTCACACTGTATATTTGATCATTTCTATAATCAAAGACTGCTTATGAGCTTGGAGAATGAATTGTGTACTGTGTTTAATGGTTGAAGAGTGACTGTGGAATTCTTGTGCTAATACATGACTCAATAAGTGTTTCTTACCTCTGTCTTTCCATTCATATATCATTATTTAAGCAGAAGAAAGAAAGAATAGCTTATAATTTGTTTAAGTGCACTCTATGCTCAATTTCTGCTGTTTCTTTATGTTTTCATCTATTTTAGGCATAAATATGAATTCCATCTGGCTCATATTTTCCCTAATTCACTGTGTGTGACAGTTATCTAGGGATTCTTAACTGCCCCTAGATAGAGCTCATCCTCTTTCCCTTTGTTAAGCTGACTGAGAGATTCTTAATTGCCTCTCATTCCTTACATTTCACTCCATCTCTTTAGCTTGAAGGTTGTTTCATGTGCAGCTACCCTGCTCCATATTCCTCTTGTGATCAAGAAAGCCTACCCGCGTTCCTACTCCTTGACTCCATGCCCAATGGTTTGAAACTTATCACTCTATGTCTGCCTCTCTGCTTGAATGCATCTTCCTTCCATTCAAACACCATCCAAACCTAAACAAAACCCACTGAACCCAATAGCTAGCCTAAAATCATAATCAACAAAGATAAATCATCAAGAGAGAGCCCTCTCTGATTACAGGTGGGCTAGAACCTGTAATCCAAAGATTGGTTTGTGGTTACCTCGGCCGTATCCCTTCAGGAGCTTAGGGACAACCTGCATGATAACAGGTGGTTGGACACCAACATCCACTGGATCATTCCTCCCCACTTAGGAAGCAATGGTCCCCATTGCGTTGAGTTCCTCCATCTGCTGAACTTGGTCCCTGGTGAGTTGTTCTGCAATCTCTAATGTGTCTAGTAATGGTGGGAAGCATGGTCGAGGGCGTTCCACATTGAACACTCGGTGCAAGTGAAGGAATGGAGGAATGTTATGCTCCAAAGCATTATTTCCCACAGCCTTGGTGTAAGGACCATGTCAGTGTGGTTGGAGCTTCTAATATGCTCTTGTAGGGTGTTCTTTTTGCAGATGCAACCAGACTTTGTTGCCCACCTAAAGCTTGTGTGGTACCCTTGTGGGTGAGGAGAAGTTGTTCCTGTGTTCTGTCATGACCGTATCCCTTTGCTGCTACTGTTGCGTGGAGGAACCCTTCACGAGGGTCATGGATGTGGTGATGACCTTCCCCTTACTTTGGGAGCGAACTAGATAGAAAATGAATTTCCTAGTCTGGGAGATGAGATTGCTTCCTTTTTTAGCAGCGATCAAAGAGGTGGCGATAGGTGGTGCTACCTCCGATATCCTGTGTAACGAATTACCCAAAGAAATAATAACAACACGAGGCCTTGACTCATACCCAACATGTCACCTCCACAAGTATGGCTAACCTAATAATACATCACAAACATCCAAAGGTGTAACATCACACAATACCTCATCTGTGAAGGGCTTGATGGTGTAGGGAAGGCGGCACTGCTGGCGAACTCGAAGATCTCATCCTTAGTGAAGCCGCTCAATACTATACGACTGTGGGTGTGGTGTAGTC
This sequence comes from Pinus taeda, assembly GCA_000404065.3. NCBI lineage: Eukaryota > Viridiplantae > Streptophyta > Pinopsida > Pinales > Pinaceae > Pinus > Pinus taeda. Next base: position 79,471 of record APFE031079919.1, on the reverse strand, counting down.
GGTAGGCCCAACTGCTTCACGACCTCTGTTGAAATGAGACTCTTTTGGCTACCACTATCGACAATGAATTGTAGTGGCGAACCCTTCACCCACATTTGTTAGTGGAAAAGATGCTCCCCCTCCTTTGGATCCTCGAGTTCATTCTTATGGATCTTGGTGGTGGCAACAATAATGCTGGGCTCTGCATCAATGATTTGCTTCTCTTTGCCATTCCCCTTATCAGGTTCTGACTCAGGGTCAAAACATGCATCTGATTTGGAAGCCTTCAACTTGGCCACCAACGTTTGCTTGGTTCGACACTCACTTGTGTTGTGAGTGGGGCTCTTATGGAACTCACACCACTTTCCTGTGTCCTTCTTTGACTTCGTGGTGTTTTGCTTTTCTTGCGGCTTCAACGGGTTGTCTTGGGTCACCCCACCTTGGCTTTGTCCTTTGGTATTCGGATTTGCAGATCCAAAGTCTCGCTTCTTCTGTTTGAGCTTCTGCTCGATTTTGATAGCGTATCAGTACGCCGTGCCGAGCGAGGAGATGTTCAGGAACTCCATCTCTTCTTGGATGTACCTGTGTAGGCAGCCGCGTATTTGAGTACCAAATGTAGCTCAAAATCCTTGATACCCAACTGTGTGCGAACGGTATGAAAAATGTTTGTGAACTCTACCACATCTTGGTCCTTTCCCTGTCGTAGTGTGGTCCACTTTATGTATTTTTCCTCATAGATTTTGACAGGGTATTACTGCTCCTTGATGATATCCTGGAATGAATCCCAAGTGGGTGCGACTGAAAATAGTGAACCTGTACTTTCATGCTTCTGCTCGCAGTAGGTTTCCCACCAGTCCTTGACGTGGGGGGCTACTTTGAGAAGAGCGAAAACAATATTTTCGTTACTCAAAAATTGATGAACAGAAAAATATCCTTCTAGTAGATTTAACCATTTATCTATGACATCTGCATCTATCTGACCCTCAAATATGGGGATTTCAAAATTAACTTGTACCTTAAAGGGTATGGCATTTCTAGAGTAGTTGTTGGAAGCCGATGAGTCACCTCTGGGTAGCTGCTGAAGGATTTGGGCAAAGTTGTCCATCATTGCGTTCCTTTGTCGCTCAAGGGCTTCTTTGAGCAATATTTTAATAGGATTTCCTGCCCCCTCATATTTCTTTTCATCTGCCATGGGAGGCAATCAGGATTTGTGAGGTTGGTCTTTCAAAGGTTCAACCAGTTCAAGCCCTGGCTCCTTATATCTCGACCTCGTTGGGGACATGCAAAGAAAAGCATAGAAATAGTAGACCACTCTGATACCACTGATCTGGAATTAAATAGGAACGCAACAAATTATAGAGATATCCATAAACACAGAGATGCAGCGGAAATAATACTTCATTTCATTAATGTATAATACTGAATTATGCTTACAAACAGGAATGGAAATAAACCAGCTAGGGCAAACTGTAACTTATCTATAAGAAGAGATGTGGTGGCTACATGCCTCTGAACTATGTTACAATGAGGCTCTAAGGTCTATTTATTGTTGAGAAACAATGAAAACCCTTAACATCCCAAAGCCTAACCCTAGAAGATGAAACGCCAAATTGTGGGCCCCGTTTTGGGTAAGTGGGTACATCAACTTCCAAGGGTCGTAACTTTGGCACCCGATCTTCGTTTGATGCGTACAATATCTCATTAGAAATATCTATTCGAGCGCTACAACTTTGTGAAGAGAAAAATTGGTTAATGGACCCATGTTTCTCCCATATTTCCCAAAAAATGTCGTTTAGCGGCTCAAAATGTCTTCGGAAGTTCAGGACCCGAAAAAATGCTAAAAGCAGTAAATTGTGCTACAATTACGGAAACTGAAAAACTGAAAGAGACAATTGTGGGGGTCCAAGTGGGATAGGTGGGTGGCGACCAGCATCCACCGAGATCAAAGCTGCAAGTCTTTATTTTCCTATGTAAATAAATTTAAATTCCTTAAAGAGCACTCTTGTACTTGAACTTCCCATCTTTGCAATTCTTCTAAGTTACAGATAGTAGTTTCTGTATAAAACAACATATTATCTATAACTTCTCCTATTGTCATAGATAGTAGATCCCATGTTAAACGACATATTTTCTATGGCTTATTCAATCTTTCTTCATTCATCATTTATATTCAGCAATCAAATGGCATTCTGATGTTATCATGTCACATAAGTATTAAGGATAAAGAACCAAATTTCCCAGGTCCTTCATTTGAGAACACAATATATAATTGAGTGACAAAGAAGTGACAATCTATATAATTATTAATATCTTAAGCACAATTTCTATACAACCAGGAAATTGGTTTATTAAGGTACAACAACCATCACATTGAGATAAACAATTTTCTCTCCCAAAGTAATAGGCAACTGAGGAAGGATCCCTAATGGTTGACTAGTTCCTCTATTAAAATCCAACATATTCTGGGTAACAGGCACAAGTGGTGATGAATTGAGCGCTTGCCAAGCAGTGGAGGAAAGGATACTCACAGATGCACCTTCATCTATAATAGTGCCAGATACAATTATATTATAAACTTGTACTATGATTTGGAAAGGCACATAAGAAGGAAGACAAAATCCTACCAGTTGATTCCAATCAAAGGAAGTGACTAGACTACTTGGAGGGGGTACCGTAAGAATGGGAGAATTAACCCCTTGAGTTACGAGAGTGGGAGGATTTTCCTCATGTCTTGATGGAAGAGGAGGATTTCCCCCAAGTTCATTGGAATCCGAAGAAACTAAAAGAACTTGAGTAGTATCATACTTATTCTCTATGATAAAGGTACGATTAACTGAAGGTGAAATCAAGTCAAATGTTTCCTCGACCTATGATTGGTTAGGGATAGACTCATGGGATTCACATTCAAAAAGAGTGGGTTTGACCGATGGTTGATTTGGGTCAGTCAATTCATCAACTAGTGAAGGATTAAGGGAGAGTCTCCTGTAACTAGATGGAAGTCATTGCGAAGAAGCAGGATAGTTATCCAACACTTTTTTGGCTTCATCCAGATAGGGACAAAGGTGAATGGGGTGATTACCTTCACATAACCTACATGAAAACTTAACTTTACCCTTCTTTCCATGAACTTTACTACTATTAGTTGATGGTGTGTCACTAGCATGATCTCTAGAAGTTGATGACACAAAATGATGTGAACGAGAAGACCATTCTTCTAAGATCTAAGGAATACCATAATTTTTTTGAAGAAGATGGTCTCCTGTACAAATTTTTCACGGATATCGAAGTTTGTGAGGCGTATCGGATGGTTTCTCATCAGAAGTTGCATTCGAAGCAATGGTTGCTTCATTTCCCCCCTGCTGAATTTTCATCTTCTTCTTCTTCTTCCCTTTCTTCTTCTTCTTATCCACCTGGTTACTAGTGTCAATACTTTCACCAGGCGAAGAGGAAGAAAGGAAGGAAGAAACAACCAATGAAGAAGGTAAAGGGTCAACTTTAGGATCAACTGGAGGTTGATTTTGTCGAGGTGGAGCAGTATTCGATTGCAGAGAAATCATGACATTTTGAACCAAGGAGGTTGAAAACAACCATACTGGCAAGCCAATGGTAAATCCTGAAAGGGACAATGTAGCCATATAAGGAGCACAAATATTTCCGAAAGGAGGAAAAGGACTATAATTCCCATCAAAAGGAATTCCTTGCTCGATGGACTCAAAGATGTTTCCATATGTCTCAACCTAAGATCAACTAAGGAGTGAGCATGGATGATGTTATCCGCGCTCAATTAATTTTATTTTAATCAAAATAACATAACAAAACAAAAGAGGGATAATCTAGGAAAAAGGATTACCAAGCAACTGTGAATTGCAATATATTGACTCAATAAACCAAGGACTTAACATATGTGCAGACAATCTCTCTGAATGCTATGTTCAATGTGTCATAGTGTACAAGGTGGCTGACTCGGTTACTTAAGGATGGATAGAAACCTAATGTAGTCCTCCCATATATACTCGAAAGTATGTGGAGGCCCAATCTGTGTTAGCACTGTCTAATGTGAAACCACACAGTGAGAGCATTCCTTTATAATTTACATACTGTAACACCACCTTATATACCCGAAGGTACATGGACGAGCTACAATATACTTACATACATGGAATGAGGTATCACACTCGGAATGTATCGTAGACAAGTTAGCGACAACTGCTATGTTTAATGATGCCAGAACACGTCTCTAACCTAGACCTCTAAATATTATGCATTAAGTTACAATGATCCATTAGGTTACTTGAGATAAATTTTAAGTTGATCTTCTTAAGAATTTTCCTTTCAAGGTTCACCACGTGATGTATGTTTGCAATTCCTAGAATGCAACTAACATGAGAAACTTTTTCATTCAATTAACAATGAAAATCGTAGCTAGTAAAGGATAGAGCAATCAGATCTTTGACAAAGAGCAAAGAGCACACCTAATGAAATTTCCCTAGATATTCCTATCAAGCATTCACAAACTACAATATGCAAAATCCAAGTTTTCTTTTCAATCCCTTTAGTGTTTAGATGGACAAAAAGGAACTAGATGCACAAACAATCAATCAATACTTTTCACAAGAAACAAAGACTTTACAATAGTTTCTTTTTCAAAGAAATGAAGACTTTACGACACTTCCTTTTCAGAAAAGACTAATCGATATAAACTAACTTTGACAATGAATTGATAATGATAAAGAAAACTCTTAAGAAACACTAAACAATCAAGGACAAAGTAGGGCTAGGAGAAGAGATACAAGTTGATTTCAGAAGCATAGAAACATTGATCTTTAAACAAACAACTTCAGAAGAAAAATTGGAAAAATCAAAGCCAAAGATGCGGTTTTAAGCTTAAGGAGGATCAATGCAAGTTAGAGTGGGAGTAACTACGCTGCAGAGCACTGTCTCTAAACCAAGGGTGCTCTACAGAGCACTATCCCCTGAGCAATCCTGCGTTGGTGCTAGAGAGGCCAATCCAAAGACATCTAACCTCAATTTTTGAGCAAAAACACTTCAAAAAGACTGAAATAAGATCAATGAAATCAAGTAAAGTCTACTAGGGTCTACTGTGATGAGGATAAACTACCCGAAACGATGGTCATTCCTTAGTATGGTCGCCAATTTGTTATGTGGAATTTTGCATCTACGGCTAAATGCAACTTCCCTAAGTGGGTAGCTACACTTAGAACAACATAATTAAGAGTTTAACCTTTTCCTAGAGAAGATAAATAAGACAAGGGACCTACTTGTTATATTTCACTTCCCTTTGTCTCCTTTGAATAGCTCTCGTCGCTTGTTCTCGAATTGAATCTGCTTGATTAGTACATGCAATCATAAACATAGGAAACAAAACCAATCAAAGAAAGAGATCGATCTACTATAAGCAAATGGAATCGAAAGAATTTACACATATAATCATCATACATAAAGAAAAGAATATGGGAAAATGTGTAAACAACTTTATTAAGTAGAATGAAGAGTTACAATCAAAGAAGTCTGATCCCATGTCACTCATCCAACTTGAGTTCCATCCTTCATCACACCAAAAGCACAACACTCTGGCACCATAACAATACTTGATTATGATCTCAAAGCTCAAACCAAAAATATCTCCTTACAATTATTCGAAGTCCAGCCCCTTGATCACTATGATGAGTGCTCAATTTATAGGGAAATGGAGGTGGTTTTGTCATAAATTGGGTATTGAATGGATTTCCAATTTGGGAGTTATTTTCCATGGAGGAAGCGATGAGAGGATAGGAGGTTATTTGATTCATTCCATGTCCAATTTCAAGCTCATAGGATAGGATAAGAGGCGGAAATCTTCTAGAATGGTCTAGAATGTAGGAATATTCCCAGAACCCTATGAAGATTTCACTCAACCTCGCCCAGCGTAGGTCAAAGTGGGCCTAGGTGCTCTACAAAGAAGGCTTGAATGGGCCTATGTGCTTTGCAGTGCATTTACCCTTGACCAAGGTTGCGTTTGTCCCTCAAGGAGTCATTTCAAGATGTCTTCAGGCCAAGAAACTCTCAGGAATGATGGCATTCAATGTGATGACTTGTTTAGGGCATGTGGCAACTGAATTCAGGTTTGATGAGCCCTAATACTAATGATCTGAATGTTGGTATTAATGTGCCAAAATAGAGCTGTAACACCATCTACCATAACTTACATTGGCCCACAATCCCACACAAAATACCTGCCGACATCCCGAAGTTTGAAGGAAAACAAGGGGATGATACGAATACACATGTCACCATCTATCATTATGGTGCATATCAAACTCCATGGTGGATGATAACATCCACCTCCGACTCTTCCCCCGCACCCTTACTAGAAATTACGCCAAGTGGTACATTGAGTTATCATGTGCGTAAGTTAATACCTTTGGCACCTTGGTGTTGGAATTTCTAAAGCACTTTCAGTTTCCCATCCGCTATGAAACCAGGATGGAACTTCTTACTACCTTATGCCAAGACACCTCCACCCACATCTCCAATCACATTCATGAATGGAGACATAGGTAGAGGCTGGTCAAAGACCCCATTTCAGATTATCTATTACCAGATTGGTTATGTAAATCTCTTCTTCCCCAAAACGCCAAGGATTTTGCCTTAGGTGGTGCGGTCACTGAAGAACAATCCATTCATCATGTCCAACACTTAGATATGATTTGTTTGCAATCTGGCACATTATACAATGTAATCCCCAATGCCCCTAGAAATTTCAATGCTCCCTCTACTCAACAACCTGGCGTGCACACCGACGGTATCATTGGCACTAACTCTGGGTCTGTTGTAAAACAACTTAGCAGGTGTTGAGTGCAGGAATTTCACTTAAGCAAACTCCTCAACACTTAATTGTCAACCCGGGGGATTCATAAACTTTGAGACGAAGCATAGGCAATGCCAGAGATGGTATGAATTTTCTTGATAGAAATTCCTACTTTCTTAAAGAAAAGATTGTAGAATCGAAAGAGTAAAAGATAACTGAATCATCAAAGTAATCTAGTGTTGGAACAAGAATGAATGCATTTGCAAAGGAATCAAAATAAAAAGGCAATCACTCCAACTGATCAAATTTTAATTACTGAGTATGTGTTATGTTTTTCTTTAGCAGATACACTTGGCAGTCTCATAGAATGGGGACTTAAACCTGCTTCTTTTTCCTTCTTGCACTAATCTGTCCTACACTATCGCAGTCTATTTGCACTAGTGTAGGAACAGAGGTTTATGTAGGAGGTATAAATGGTGTCTTTACCAAGGCTTTTTACTGCATTCAAGGGCTTGAACTTCCAAAGTTCAGAGCACTCAGATGCTATGACAAGAAACTAGTTCTTGTACCTGATCAGAGCTTCTTGCACTTAGCTATTAATTCTTAAAATGAGTGCTTAATTATTGCAAGTGTCAAATTAAATTGCACACATAAAAAGTGAATGTTCTTGATCTTAACAAAATGCAATAATGAAGAAAAAATCAATATACATTTATCCTGTCATAAGCATTTAATGAAAGAAAAGAAGATTGTGGGAAGTAAGCTAAAAATTCTTGCTGCAACACACCAACGTGCACTGGTGTAGGTTCATTTCTCTTGCTTGGACCAGGTGGGGAAAACTAATCAAACGGAATTGCAGGAAAGGAATATCACACCAACGTGCACTGGTGCAGGTTCATTTCTCCTGCTTGGATCAGGCAGGGAAAACTAATCAAACGGAATTGCAGGAAAGGAAATATCACACCAATGTGCACTAGTGAAGGTTCATTTCTCTTGCTTGGACTAGGCGGGGAAAACCAATCTGAAATCAAGTGCGGGAAAATAAATTGTAGGAAAAGGAAATTTATTTACTTCACACAACGGATCCGCTTTCACTTAGACAAGAATGCATGTGCTGGAAATTAAATCACACTTGACATTGTAAACACAAATTACAGGGAAACGAAATGGGGTAAACGTGCTGGGTTGGCTGGGCCCTAGCCAGCCAGCACATTTCCCTTTTAAATAAAAACGTTGCTCAATAATTTAGATTAGACTCATTTGTTTAAAGGAACAAATAAGATTTGAAAAGCATGAGGTGGAGCTCCTTATTCCTATTAATTCACAAAGGAAAAGTACATCATGAAATACAGAGTCCAACCCAGATTTGGGTGATAACAAAAGGTGCAATCTTCCATTTACAAACACAATCCTGTTACTGCCTCTCCCCCTACGTGCATAATCACTCCACCTTTTATAATATTCTTACATGATAATTAACCATATCCTTTGTAAACACTCATGGGGATTTCATCCCAACTAATTCTAATTAAATAGAATATCAGTACAACTGTTCCCCTATTAAAAAAATAGAGATTTAATATGAATTTTCCAAATCTGGGCGTTTTCTAGATTTATGGAAAAATTGGTATTTTTAACAAACTACCTCCAAAGAACTCCTCATATCTCCTCAACCATTACGCATTTTGGAAAATGGCTCACGATTTACTCAATTTCCTATATTGGGAAAAAACCCATGTTTCAAAATTTTGAGATTCACAAATATCGACGTGGAAATCAAGGAGTAAATAGGCTGTCGGGAAACTGCTGCGGATTCAGGTGGAAGTTGTAAAATATGAATTGGTGCAAGAATGTGTGGTGCAGGAATCCTACTGTTACTAGTGCAAGAATGTGTGGTGCAGGAACTTCACCTCTATCAGAATAGGCATATAACCAACTTTGTAAACTTACAAACACACAAACTATTATTAAATATGCCTTTAATGTTTAAATCTCATTAAAACAAAGGAATAGAAAATACTTACTTATTATCTTCGAGAATGCACAAAACTATGACAATGACTAGTCAAGCTAAACAAAAGCATGAGTGATTTTGAGTAAAAGGTGATATAAAGAAAGGGAAAACAGAGGCCCAACATCCCCCCATGTTGACCTTCTTGCATGTCCTCATGCAAGGAAATCAATTGTTGCGTTGTTGCTCCCTTGCAAAAAGCAAGATTAAAAACATTTATGGGCATTCGTAATGATGTTTCCTGCAATTCTATGTGATCATATTTCCTACACTAGGTAAAGCTTGTTTCCAGAATAGAGTGTTTGTTGGACTCTTTGATTATTTATACTAATTTCAAGAAAATCTATGACAAGGACTATAATAAAAATACCAAATTGCAAGGATGGTGCATGCTTGCATTGATCTGCTTACACCACCTAAACTGCACTGCTTTGTTGACTCTTTTTTGCTTACACTACTATATATTACAACGTGATTGCACTGGTGCAAGCAAAAAATATGCTAGAAAACAAGGAATTTAGGTAAAATGTGGACTGGACTTTAACATGACTTCCTCAATCATATGGAAGGTTTTCTTTTCCATTTCTTTGATGCTTCTGAGCATATCCTTTTGCTCTTTCTCTAGTAGATCCCGCAATAAGTTCATGGGGGAACAAAGAAGTGGGAAAAGGGAAAAATTTAGAAGGGAAGGAAGTTTATTACAGGGATTCCAGGAACAGTACCATCAAGAGGGCGTAAATAGAAGTGGGATAGGAAAAAAAATCAAGGGGTAAAGTGGGATTTACGAAATGGATGGGAAGTTAATCATTCTGGGATTGAAGAAGAAAACTGATGGGGAATTACGAAAATGGGATATGAAGAAAGGCAAAAGATTTTCTGGAAGGTCTACCTGCTAACCACGTTATAGTTCTAATGAAAATATCAATTGTAAGAATGCAAAAATATTAGGTATAAAAAATAGAAATTATAGACAAAAGAGTATGGTACATACCTGTTACCTTGTCCCAAATGAATTCCTTATTTTTTTCTGCCCAAAGTCTTATAATGAAATCAAATTTTGTTGAAAAGGTATAATCTCAAAATAACTACCACAAGTTCATGCAATTACTATAGCAATCTTGTAACTAGATTATGCAGTGCATATTTAGAGGCAACCACCATCAATACACATTGTTGCCAACCAACATCTTGTGAGTAGTCATCATTGAGTAATTCATCACTCTAAATACCATGAAAGTCAAAATGAGTTATGATACCAATTAGCAACCTCTTTATTGAACACTCTAGATTCCATTGTCATCCGGATTCAAACTAAATTTCCTCTTGATATAGAACAAAGAATAACCTTTACTAAGGTTACCACATCCTTAAAGATTCTTGATTTTTTAAAGATATAACTCAAAGCATCATGTTCAAATCATCTTTAAAACCATTTAAAAAAAAGAGAGGATAAGTTTAGGGGAAGAGAAAGATAGCCAAGCAAATCATAGTATGCAATTAACTTTAATACCATAGACATAGCCCTGCTGCCCGCAGGTGTCCATAACCTCAGTAGGGGTGTCTTTTGACCCATCGAAATGTCTGTGTCCCACTTACTAGGCATGGATTCAGAGTTATCTTATTTTAATTTTAGATGAAGGCCACTGTTCTAGCTTGATAACCAACTAATGGCAGTGCCACTCACAAGAAGTAACATGGATGAACAGGTTGGCTCGTGATGAGACCTCCTATATTCCAACTTTTCGGTTGAAAGTCATTAATCTAACTTGGTGACCAAAAGCAATAATGTCATGCATGCTAGGTCTCATGATCATAGTAGGTTGGCTCATCACAAGACCTCCTATCCTCCCCTAAATCTTTTGTATACTCTGATTGTGATTAACCTAAAAGGTTACTTAATAAGTGGGGAGACAGATCTACTCCTTAAGAGTACGGGATGACGTGAAAAGTTTTTAATGAATAATCATTACTGACTAGTTCCTCTGCCCCAAAGACTTATCAAAGATATCCTAGATAATGACTAAAAGACTCCTTGAATTAAGAATGCGAGTGTTCTCATGAATAGCTTATTATGTTCTTAACAAGAGTGGTCCTCCATAGGGGGTTTCCAATAGTACCTTCTAAGGGAAACTGAAATCATATATATCAGATGACAACTTCTTAGAGTGATTAGTCATGGTTACTTTGAAAAATCATGAGGTATTAGAGTGAATCATACTCAACAAGATGTGTCACAGATGTGTGCGTTAACAACCAATGCGGATCAAAAGTAGTTTTAGTGACTACACTTAAAAAAATAAAAAACCCTAATAGCATCTTAACAACTTTATTCACCTACCCTACTTTACCTTAGAGGCAGAAGACTTCCTTTTATGTATAGGAGCACTTCCAATGAAGCCATGGACGGATTAGGTGAAAATATATTTTCATGCTCAAATTTATCATACAAACTTGAAATTGTGCATGAGCATGAAAAACCAACGAATGTAAATGATATGACAACAAGAGTTTTAGAAGAGGATAATGTTGCCTTGCTTGAGTAGTTGTTTGGAACCAATGTTTGATGTAATCATGGTAGCCTTGGTCCATTTCTTGATTTAGCCCATGCTACACATCTTCTTCTTCCTTATCATGTCGATTGTCCTCCTTAGGGCGATTAGTCTCTTGATCACATTCTGGATCTACTGATAGACATGTCAAGAACTTTTCGTTCTCAAGTTCCAATGGATATCCTTCATTGATTATAGTGCATGATTCATTTGTCTCGTCAAAAGAGACTTCTAAATCCTCTTGTGATGGTGGAGAAATGGACAAGTCCTTGATTATTCTCAAGAAGTTTTCTTCCTGAGAGGTAGAGATCAAGATCCCAGCAGCTGCTAGGGCTTGAGAGAGAACCTTCATACTTGTTATCATCTTTAAGTCCATCTGGTTGATTGATAGTCCTTGTCTCCACACACATATTAGTAATGGGGGTTCTTACAACACCCCAAAAATAATATAACGTTAAATATTAGGATTTGAAGATTATTGATTTTAAAAGTTATTGGCTAAAATAAAGCTCACCACACTTGCATAAAAAATACAAAAAGATAAAGGCAGACTTACCCCTATTGCATCAACAAAAAATTCTTACCAAATCAAATTGCCTCCCCAGCAATGGCACCAAAATGTTGGGTGCAGGAATTGCACTTAAGCAAACTTCTCAACACTTAATTGTCAACCCGAGGGATTTGTAAACTTAGAGACGAAGCACAGTTAATGCCAGAGATGGTATGCATTTTCCTGATAGAAATTCCTACTTTCTTAAAGAAAAGCTTGCAGAATTGAAAGAGTAAAAGACAACTGAATCATCAAAGTAATCTAGTGCTGGAACAAGAAAGAATGCATTTGCAAAGGAATCAAAATAAAAAGGAAATCACTCCAACTGATCAATTTTTAATTACTGAGTATGTGTTATGTTTTTCTTTAGTAGAGACACTTGGCAGTCTTGTAGAATGGGCCCTTAAACCTGCTTTTTTAGAGATTTCCTTCTTGCACAAATCTGTCCTGCACTATTGCAGTCTGCTTGCACTAGTGTAGGAACAGAGGTTTATGCAGGAGGTATAAATGGTGTCTTTACCAAAGGACTTTTACTTCATGCAAGGGCTCAAACTTCCAGGGTGCAGAGCATTCAGATCCTATGACAAGAAACTAGTTCTTGCACTTGATCAGAGCTTCCTACACTTAACTATTAATTCTTAAAATGAGTGCTTAATTATTGCAAGTGTCAAATTAAATTGCACACATAAAAAGGGAATGTTCTTGATCTTAACATATTGCAATAATGAAGAAACAATCAATATACATTTATCTTGTCATAAGCATTTAATGAAAGAAAATAAGATTGCATGAAGTAAGCTAAAAACTTTTGCTGCAACACACCAACATGCACTGGTGCAGGTTCATTTCTCTTTCTTGGACCAGGTGGGGAAAACCAATCAAATGGAATTGCAAGAAAGGAATATTACACCAATGTGCACTGGTGCAGGTTCATTTCTCCTGCTTGGACCAGGTGGGGAAAACTAATCAAACGGAATTGTAGGAAAAGAAATATCACACCAACGTGCACTGGTGCAGGTTAATTTCTCTTTCTTGGACCAGGTGGGGAAAACCAATCTGAAATCAAGTGCAGGAAAAGAAATTGCAGGAAAAGGAAATTTATCTACTTCACACAATGGATCCGCTTTCACTCAGATAAGAATGCATGTGCTAGAAATTAAATCACACTTGACAATGTAAACAAAAATTACAGGGAAACAAAATGGGGTAAACGTGTTGGGTTGGCTGGGCCCTAGCTAACCAACGCGTTTCCCTTTTAAATAAAAACACTACTCAGTAACTCAGATCAGACTCATTTATTTAAAGGAATAAATAAGATTCGAAAAGCATGAGGTGGAGCTCCTTATTCCTATTAATTCACAAAGGCAAAGTACATCATGAAATACGGAGTCCAGCCCAGATTTGGGCGATAACAAAATGTACAATCTCCCGTTTAGAAACACAATCCTATTATCGCCTCTCCCCCTATGTGCATAATCGCTTCTCCTTTTATAATATGTTTAGACGATAATTAATCGTATCCTTTGTAAACAATCATGGGGATTTCATCCCAACTAATTCTAATTAAATAGAATATCAGTACAATCGTTCCCTTATTAAAAAAATAGAGATTTAATATGAATTTTCCAAATCTAGGCGTTTTCTAGATTTCTGGAAAAATTGGTATTTTTAACAAACTGCCTCGAAAGACCTCTTCATATCTCCAAAGGCCTCTTCCTATTCTGGGAAAAAAACCCATGTTTCAGAATTTTGAGATTTGCAATGATTGGCGTGGAAATTGAGGAGCAAATCGGCTGTCGGGAAACTGCTGCGAATTCGAGTGGAAGTTGTAAAATCTGAACTGGTGCAGGAATCCTATCGGTACTATTGCAAGAATGCATGGTGTAGGAACTTTGCCTCTATCAGAATAGGCATATAACCAACTTTGTAAACCTGCAAACACACAGACTATTATTAAATATGCCTTTAATGTTTAAATCTCATTAAAACAAATGAATAACAAATACTTACTTATTATCTCCGAGAATGCACAAAACTATGACAATGACTAGTCAAGCTAAACAAAAGCATGAGTGATTTCGAGTAAAAGGTGATATAAAGCAAGGCAAAATAGAGGCCCAACAGTAGGCACATTGCCCAGTTGTCTATTGATCCTGCTACTTCTACCCAATCGGATGATCTTCCTACCGCTGCGATAAACTCTCTGTAGTCTACAAAAAAGCATAACAACAAGAACAAGAAGAATAATAAAAATGCCTCTCCTTTTGAAGAGAAGCCACCCAAGAAATCCAACCTCAAGCAGAAAGTTGTTGCACCACCTGACAGTGGAAAGGAAAAAGTTGTCAAGTTCACTTGCAAAATTTGTGTGGAAGACCATATGACACATCGATGTCTGCATCTTCAAGAATACACATAAATTCTTGCTCAAAAGGACACTGACCGGACCCCACGGTCCTACACAACCCTTTCCCTGCTTAGCAGAAGCAACATATTATTGTGAACTTGCCTCAACCCCTGCAAGGGGGCAAAGGTAGTTGAAATCATCCTTCCCTTGGTGAAGGATCATCGATCGTTTACACCTTTGAAATGGTTGATCTTCAAATGCAAGCCAAGATTTATGAAGCTCCAGTCGCTAATGCTCAAGAAATTGCCTCGACTTCAAACCCATCACCGCCCAATGATCTTCATATCAAAAGGCCTATTGTTGATCTTGTAATTTGCCTCCCAAAAGGGGCACTTCGTTGCACAACACATAATACATCTGCATGTGTTGCCCAGAACTACAGTATTGTAGAAGACTTGGTGCAAGCACCGTCAACTATGTCTGCACTTGAAGTATTGCAAATGTGTCTAGCACAACGAAAAACTTTGCTTTCGGCTATTGGTACGGTTGACCCTTAGGATTCCATGCTAGCAATATTCGACATGGAGAAATGTAAGCCCTACCTTTCCCACCAAGTTTCATTTAAGGAGCATTTTTTTTTGAAAAGTTGAGGTGTACATAGAACTGTCATTGATGAAGGCGCTTCGACCTGCATCATGTCTAATTCATGTTAGCTCACCTTGGGTTCTCTAACCCTCTATTTGCCATCTAATTCCCTTAAATCATTCGATTAACATACATTCATCCCAAGGAAATGGCCTGGGGGAATACATAAAGGCAGCAGAAGAAGAAAAGCTTCATCGATACACCTCATACGCCCGCATTTGTGTCTTCATGCGCCTAGACCAAGCCCTTCCAGATTCGGTAAGTCTCGCTGACTATGATCATGAATGGATTCAGCCCTTAGACTATGAACATGTACCTTTCTGGTGTCGGAAATGTCATGCCCATGGACATTTGTTTCGAGATTGCCCGTTAAATGCCATGAATAGCAACACAGATCCCCCTAACCCCCCCTCCCAAGATGGCTTCACCAAAGCTCCAGGCCGAAAACGTTTGCATAAAAAGCCCCCGGCTGGGAAAAAGACCATGCCCAACTCTGTTGGAACCCCCTCAACCAGTAACAGCTTTGAAATATTAGCCCAAGCCTCTGAGGATCCAGATCCAAACCATAAGATCTCTCCGCCTCTCAACAATGTTCCTCCCCACCTTCCTCCCTCGGACCTTCCCCCTGAGTCCCAACCTCTCAAGGATGTTTAAGCCGACCCTGCCATTAGCCAAAAAAAGCTAAAAGAGAAAACACATGATATGGAAGTGGACGGCATAACAGATCAACCCCAGAGCATGGATCCCTCCATAGCTGAAGGCAGTTAGGTGCAACAAATGGATGAGGAACCAGAAAGCATAGATATGGAAGGACTAGACATCTTCCAACTGGAAATGGCATGTAAAAAAAGGGACTACGACAAAATCACAGAACTCCAGCTAAGTAAGCTAGAAGTGGTCATTTCAAAAGCATACCAGCAAAGACAACTTGGCATACAGCCAGGAAGCCATTGGGATGGTGGGCTCAGAACAAAAGATTTCAAAAAAAGAGGATGGAAAACGAAGCGCCAGCGAACTATAGAAGTTGGGAAAATCCTGGTAGATTCAGGCAGGCATGCAAAGCTGACGAAGTACTAAAAACCATCCACAAATGTTGAATAATGAAGCTCATTTCATGGAATTTAAGGGGGCTAAATGGCCCCAGAAAACTCATAATTCTAAAAAACATGATAAAGATGGAAAAGCCACAAATTTGTTTCCTGCAAGAAACTAAATGTAACAGTGACACTTTAGAGAGAATCCTTTCTAAAGCTTGGATAGGCTGTCAAATAGTAGTGGTGGATGCCACAGGAGCCTCGGGAGGGCTTGCCATTGCTTGGGACGCAAAAGTGCTATCCCTCTCAGACTTTCATGCCTCTCACCACTTCATACAAGCCAACTTTCATCTTCTGCGTACCAATATGCATGGGCTCCTCTCCAATGTCTATTTCCCACAGGATGCAAGGAAAAAGGCAGATCTACTCAACACTATAGAAACCTTGAATAGCCACAGAATACACCCGTTATGGATCACTGGAGGAGACTTCAACATGATCACCAAGCTGGAGGAAAAGTTAGGCAGAAGAAACAGATTGGACCAGGAAACGAATAGCTTCAAAGACTTCATCAACAATGCCTCTCTCATTGACATGCAATTCTGTAATGGTAAATATACCTGGAGCAACAGAAGAACCGGAAAACACCAAATAGCTTCTAAACTTGACAGATTCCTTGTCTCAGACAACTGGATCCATATAGGAGGAGATATTACGACAGCAATCCTTCCCCATTCAGGATCGGATCATTGGCCAATCTCCCTTCAGTGGCAATGTCCAGGCAATGTCACAGGGTGACCTTTTCGCTTGGAAGGATTCTGGCTCACCCACCTGGATTTCAAGGACTTCGTCCAATCCACATGGAAAGCCTTTACACCACCAGAAGGATCCAAAATGTATCAATTCCAACGGAAATTAAAAAATCTCAAGTATCACTTAAAACGTTGGAATGTGGAGATCTTTGGCAACATCTTCAAAGAGCAACAGAACCTAATGAAAAACTTGGCCAACCTTCACCAAAGAATAATCATAGAAGGTCACATGGCAGATACACTGGCGGAAGAGCAAAGCATTCACAAACAGTTGGAAGAAAGACGAAAGCAGGAAGAGATACTATGGAAGCAGAAATCTAGAATCAGATGGCTAAAAGAGGGAGAGTAGAATACCAAGTTCTTTCACAGAACAACAGTGCAACGTAGAATGCACAACAACATTCCCTTCCTCCAAAAGCAATATGGAACAAGAATCGAACAGCATGAGGAAATTGAGAAGGAATTTCTAACACACTTCAAAGAGGTTCACCAAGAGCAGAACATGGACAGGGGACCAAAAATTGACATAATCATCCAACATGTGCCAAAACTCATAACTGAGGAGCACAATGAACTAATCCTAAGACCTATCTCAACACAGGAGGTGGATACAACTATGTCTCAACTCAAAGAGGGCAAAGCTCCAAGACCAGATGGCTTCACCACAACTTATTTTCACTCTTTCTGGGACATGATCAATATCGAGGTCTAGGAGGTAGTGGAGGAATCAAGAGCTCTTCACTGGTTGCTACCGTCTCTCAACTCTACTTTCTTAGCATTAATCCCAAAAGAAGAGGAGCCTACTGCGCCTGATAAATTTCGACCGATTGCTCTATGCAATGTCATTTACAAAGTGATTTCTAAAGTAATAGCCGACAGACTGAAACCTCTTCTACCTATGCTTATCTCTCCTGAACATTCGGGTTATGTTGAAGGCAAACAGATTTTGGATGGAATAATCCTCACGCATGAGATCATTCACTCTCTCAAGCAAACTAGGTAGCCATGTATGATTCTAAAGTTGGATCTTTGTAAGGCTTTTGACAAACTCAGCTGGACATATATACAAAAAATGCTTAATGCTTTTGGCTTTTCCCATATGTGGGTCCGATGGATTATGAGTCTTCTATCCTCCTCCTTTTTCTCCATTCTTGTTAATGGCTACCCGTCGCAGCCCTTTAGGCCCTCTCGGGGAATTAGGCAGGGCGATCCCCTCTCCCCCTTTCTCTTCATCCTAATGGCTAAAGGCCTTGGTCGCCTCATCAAGCAATCCCATATCTCTCAGCAGCTCAAAGGTCTTTCCATTCACAACTCCCCTGCAATAACACACCAGCAGTTTGTTGATGACAACATGCTCTTCGGCTATCCCTCTGTACAGGAAGCCTCCCGATTCAAATCCCTGCTCAATGATTTATCTGAGGCCTCAGGCACAAATATCAACAAGTCTAAATCGAAAATCTTCTTCTTTCACACCCAGCCAGTGGTTAAGCTTGCTGTTGCTAGAATCCTGGGCTTCCCCATTGCTACTCTTCCTTCCAACTACCTTGGCGCCCCCCTTATAGCCTCAACAATCAAGCACTCCACCTGGCGAAGGCTCCTGGAAAAGCTTGAAATGCATCTCAACCTCTGGACGTATAGATCCCTGAACATTTCCAGTCGAGTGGTGCTTATAAAAGCAGTACTAGAGGCAATGTCGCTTTATCTGTTCTCAATCTTGGCTGCCCCCAAATGGGTCCTGAAATGACTGAGAGACTTACAAAGGGATTTCCTCTGGGGGAATACATCTACCAATCGTAAATGGGCACTGGTAAAATGGATCACTGTTTGCACAACCAAGGAAAAAGGAGGTATTGGACTGAGAGACCCCAATCACAGCAATGCAATCATGAGTGCTAAAATATGGTGGCAATGGCTCTCCTCACCGGAAAAACCTTGGGCTACCATCTGGACCGCTAAGTATGCCAACAACAGGCCACAGGAGGAACTCATAAGATACATTCCCAGCATCCAGGGCTCGCTGATATGGAACGCAGCTAGACAACACTTCCAGTTGATTCAACAACATAGTTTTTGGGAAGTTCGAAATGGCCGAATTGCAAGATTCTAGACGGATGCTTGGAACCAAATGCCAAAGCTAAATGGACTCCTACATATCCCTACCAACTACACTGACGTGGCCCAAAAACATAACAAAATATGGGAGTCTTGGGAATAAGAACAAGAGAAAGGATACCAATAGTGGAAACAAGGTATCCAGCTTACCAGGAACGAGGCATATCCTTTCATAGCCGAATTGGGAAAAGAGCTAAGACGAAGAAGCATCAGATACTCTGAGGACAGAGACATTCTGCGGAGGGGCTACAGGCCTAAAAGGGCATTCACTACTTCAGAGGCCTACAAAATAGTAAGCACAGACCCCACACCTTCAGACCCAATATGGTCCAAAATCTGGAGGTTTGATTCTTGGCCAAAAGTTTCTCTCTTTTTATGGCTAGTTGGACACAAAAAAATTCTAACATGGGAGAAACTCCGAAGAAGAAACTATCATGGCCCCTCCATGTGTGTTAACTGCAAATCTCAAGAGGAAACTACTCAACACCTTCTAGATAACTACCCCTTAGCCAACCAAATATGGGAGAAGGCAAGTTTCAGAAGTCAAAGAAGATGCAGGCTTCCAAATGACATAACAAATACATTAAGGCACTGGCCAATGCATCCATACAAATGTGAACTTCTCAATCACTTATGGCGCATTCTTCCTGGATTGCTTCTATGGAACGTCTGGAAAGAACGAAACAAAAGGATATTCAAAGATCAGTACTCTTCGATTGATGTTATCTCGCGAAAGGTCTGTGGGAATCTAGAAGAAACCTTGAAGCTTAGATCATGGAACAAGGAAGATCTTCCAACTCAAGACAAGGAGAAAACCATCTGGGAAAACTGGAACTTACAACTTCCCAAGCAGTTCTACAATACAACACAGCACAATAGCCACAGAACCGGCCAGATCTCCTAGACTGCCCCACCTGAGCACTCCTTCAAACTCAATTTTGATGGGGCTTCGAAAGGCAATCCTGGGAACGCGGGATACGATGGAATAACCAGAAACCATGAGGGCAAGCCTCTTCAGATTTATTATGGAAATATTGGATGGGACACAAATAACTCGGCTAAGTTGGAAGGTCTCTGGCAAGGACTCATTCTTTCTTGGCAAAACAACTTCAGCCCCCTGGAGGTAGAAGGAGACTCCCAAATCCTGATCAACATGGCTAAGCACCTCCTGAATGGCTCACATGCAAAGAAAATTGCCACGAGCTGGAGGCTGGAAGCAAGACTGGAAGCATTGGAGCAAGAACTATCTAATAACAAAGTCATCACCTTCAATCACACAAGAAGAGAAGGCAACAAAGTAGCAAATTTCATGGCCAACATTGGCGTGGAAAGCGAGCTCACCCTATAGGCAAGAACTCTAGATATTCTAAAGAATCATGCACAAGCTCAGGAATGCAATCACCTAGTCCAAAACGATGCCAACCCCCCGGATGCGGGTGCCAACTAGCCATATGCAGGTGATGGGACGGGGGTCTCACGGCAGCCACATGCCGACCATGCGCCGAGGCGACTTGGAAGGCAGTGGTGCAGGTCTCTTTCGGAAGGCGGATTTAATAGACAAGGGACGGTAGACTGGGTGCATTAACGCCTCGACCTCTCTTGACTGCACTGCTAGGATCGGCTCTGATACAGAATTGATGGCCACCTTAATGGCGGGCGACCTTCGAGGAAGAGCAGGGAGCTCTATAAACAGAGGCCGCCCTGGCATCCCTATCCACACTTGGACAGAATGTGGAGTTCTCGTTCAGCCGCTGGTTTTGGTCAATTCGGGACCTGCTCTGTTCTGTTCATGCCCAGGCCTGCTGGTTCAGGCTGTCTATACTTTGCATTACCCTGTCAATATGGTTCGAGAGCGCCAGAGGTTGCTGAGCCGTCGTGACACCAGCAGAGGAGGGACTTCGCGGCGCTCCACTGAAGCGGAGACCCATCCACCCTGCCATTGCCCTCATTGCCACTGTTTCTGCCACTGCCCACGCTTTGAAACCGCCACTCCTATCAGGCCTAGCCAATTCATGGAGGCAAGCTCTCCTGGGACCTCGTCTGCTCGTTTCTTTGGCTCCGCAATCTTCTCCTTCGATAGCCACTTGAACTGTCCATGCATAAATGCCCACATCTCCGTTCTGTTCATCGATGAAGCTGTGGAAAAGGGAAGCTCCAGTGCTCCGCCTGAGTTCGTACCTCCGAGGGACGAGGCCAAAGAAGCTGAATTGCACCAGGCAGACAAAGGGAAAGATGCGGAATTGCCAGACCCACAGCTGGAAAGGAGCCAGCAGCAACCTGAAGCGGTCATGGTAACAAAAGGCAAGGTGCAGGATGAGGAGGAATACGGACCATGTCTAATTATGGAGGAGGAGCCGGAGGAATAGCTCGCCGTAACGTCTCAGGTTTTGCTGCTCGGAGGTGGTTCTGGTTCTCCTGTCTCTCCGGTTATGTCTCTCTTTCCATCTGTCTCTGGATGTCCATGTGTCGTCTTGTTTATTTATGTCAACTTGTCTTAGAGGTATTCTGCCAACGCTGAGCAGAAGAGTTGGTCATGTTTTGGGTTCGGTCCTCTGTTTTGTGGCTAGGCAAGAATGTCAGTCTGGTTCTCCCCTGCGTGGGAATTTTTTTGGGTCATTTGGGTTCGGTCCTCTGTTTTTGTGGCTGGGCAAGAATGTCAGTTTGGTTCTCCCCTGCGTGGGAATTTTTTGGGTCACAAACGCATGCAACAGGTAGTCTTTCTCCTGGCTACACCTGGTTGATCCATTTTGCCATTATCTCTGGCAGATGGATCTCTCAGACAGTTCGAATGTAAATGTACTTTGGCTTTATGTATATAATAGAATAGTTTAATTCAGATAAAAAAAAAAAAAAAAAAAAAAAAAAAAAAAAAAAAAAACATACATTCATCCCAAAAGTTTACTTCACCGACTACCCCATCACTCTGAGTGAGAAAACAGTAATGGTGGACATTGAAGTCATAGATCAAAACTCAACTATAATCTTCCTTTGGGCCGCAATTGGACTTATGCCATGACTTCCATCGTGTCTATGGTTTTCCACATCATCCTATTTCCATTGGATAGAAGAATAGTCATGGTGGACCAATTGTCCTTTTGCACCCCAGATTACTCCTCATTGCCTAGTAGCACCGTTCCTTTAGTGGGTGGCATACCTGACTCTTATGTTAGTATTGGTATTGGTATTTTGAAGGGTTCTTCCCTGATGGGTTTCTTTGCTCTCCCACTGCCTGAGGTTCTAAAGACGGTTTCTATGATCTCCACTATTTCTCATGACCCAACCGATCCTTGGATCCTCCCGATCCCTTCAGACATTAAATCTTATGGAGAATAAATGTTGTTGTCACCATTCGAAATGGCCAATCAAGCCATTAAATATACATCAGATTATCCTGTTACTTTGGTCATGACTAACGGTACCATCTCCTCTCCCTCAACTACTCTCTCTAACAATCTCCTCAATCATGTCCTACCTTCAGATGAAGTTATTCGAGAGATCATGTGTTTAGAGGAGTGACCTTGGGAAAAATCTCACCATCGCATTTTGATATCTAATTCAGACACGGCCCCTATACAAATCATGTCCTTTGAACCACCTGAAGTTGTTCCCTCAAGTTATACAACCGTCCAAACTTTGGATTTAGAAGGGAACATGGCAAATATTTCAAATACAATGCTCATTGATATCTTAGCCAAGACATGCATTGTGGAAAATATACAGATTGGAGCCTATTGCAATCCTGAGGAAATTTCAAGATTCACCGGCCTTTTTAAGGAATTCCACGATGTATTCACTTGGTCTCAGGAGGAAATTCCTAGCATAGATCCATCAATTATTGAGCATGAGATCAAGGTTTATGAAAATGTCAGCCCTATCTTCCAAAGACTCCGACCAGTCCACCCCCGCAAAACTCTAGCCATCAAGACTGAGGTGGAAAAATTATTATGTGTTGGTTTGATTTACCCCGTTCCTTTGACCGAATGGGTTTCCAATCTGGTTCCTGTATATAAAATACAAGGTACCATCCAGGTCTGTGTTGACTACCAGGATTTGAACATTGCGTGTCTAAAAGATAATTATCTGACCCCGTTCATTGACTAGATAATCAACGATTGTGCTGGTTACGAATCCTTCTCCTTTAGGGATTGTTTCTCATGCTATAACCAGATCGCCATAAAACCAACGGATCAGCACAAAACCACCTTTATTTTCGCTTGGGGAATATTTACATGTAGAAAAATCTCATTCTATCTAAAGAATGTTGGAGAAACCTTTCAACGAGCCATTGATCCGAATGGAAAATGGCCCCTTGTATTGGTTATATATGGTACTCATCCACCCATATTATTCATTGACCCATGGAATTTGCCCATGGTATTGTAAATGGCATCCGCCCGTGGTATTGTAAAATCCACCCATGGTATTCATTCACCCATGGAATTGACCCATGGTATTGTAAATGGCATCTGCCCGTGGTATTGTAAAATCCACCCATGGTATTCATTCACCCATGGAATTGACCCATGGTATTGTAACTAGAAAAATACTATAAGTAACAAGTCACATTTTGTAAAAGGACAGATTGTATGCCACAATGTAGCCTTTACAGTTCAGAGGCATGTAGCCAACACATCTCTTCTCAGAGATAAGCTACCATTGCCCTAGCTGGTTTATTTTCACTTGGGTTTTAATAAAAAGTTTCTTTGTGGTTTTGTTTATTGGGCATTCTCATATTTTTCTTCTGGCATTTCAATCTTTCAGATCTTGGGGGTCTCTCCTCCCAAGATCCATTTCAATCTTTTAGATCTTGGGGGCCTCCTCCCAAGATCCGGATCTGCCATGGACTAGGCATTCCGTGATATCAAATAAATTGTTCAATCTTACTTGGATGACCTCCCAACCCATTCCAAGAAGTGAACCAACCACTTAATTCATCTCCGAGCAATTTTTCCTAGGTACAGGTTCTATAACATACGTCTAAATCCACGCAAATGCATATTTTTCAATTCTGGACACCTACTTGGTTTCATTGTCTCAAAACACAGGATTAGGGTTGATCTAGATAAGGTAAAGGCAATTACTCAATTGCCCGTGCCACAATCCATTTTACAGCTCCAACGTTTGCAAGGGAAGGAAAACTTCTTACGACGATTCATCATGAACTATGCCGAGTTGATGAAAGGCTTTATGCACGTACTAAAGAAAGGAGTACCATACATGTGGGATGATCAAGCCCAACAATCATTTGATGCCTTGAAAGAGGCACTTATATCTATCCCACTACTTAGTGCTCCCAACTATTTGTGCGACTTTCTCCTATACCTAGCAGCCTCACCATCCTCCATTGGTATGGTGTTGGTTAAAACCCACGATGATCTTAGTGAGCATGTGATCTATTATCTCTCTAAAGGATTGGCTTGGCCTGAACTCCGATATTCACATGTAAAAGTTATCCTTGGCAGTAGTTTTTGCTATCAATCTCTTTTGACACTATATACTGCTGCGAAATACTACCGTCATCGCTTTGGAGAATCCGATGAGACACATTTTTTCTCGTCAAGCCATTAGAGGAAAATATTCTAAATGGATTGTTATCCTCCAGTAATTTGATTTGATTTTTGCCACTGCCAAGGCAAAAAAATCCTTAACACAATTATTGTTAGGTCTACCCATACTCGATCCCAATGCGATAGCCCCTGATCCTCTCTCGGATGAATCTATCTATTTGATTGACTCAACTGACCCTTCGTATGGAGACATACTTGTCTACCTCCAAGTGAAATGTTCTTCCCTGATCTATCGTCAGGCGACTGTTGTCGCATCCGCCACCAAGATCGACACTATTTAGTGTTGAATGAATACTTTATATCATTATGGTGTTGATACAGTTCTTCAATGTTTCCTCACTCATGAAGAGGTGGAACACGTTTTAGATGACTGACATGTTGGGGCATGTGGTGGTCATCTTTCTAGCATGGCTACTACCTAGAAAATTCTACGCGCAGGATACTACTAGCTGACCTTGTTTAAAGATTGTATTAAGGTAGCCCAACAGTGTCACCCTTGTCAAATATTTACCAAGAAAATGCACGCACCCCCGACCCCCTTACACCCAGTTATATTCGTCGACCCCTTTGTGAAATGGGGCATTGACTTCGTCACATGCAACCCCACTTCCTCTAATGAACACAACTACATTATTGTCGTTGTGGACTACTTTACGAAATGGGCAGAAGCCATTACCACTTTCCGAGCCAGTGGAGAAACCGTGACGTTATTGATGTTCAATTAGGTGATCTATCATTTCGGAGTGCCAAACACAATCATTACAGATCATGGTTCTTAGTTTCAAAACCACATGATGTCTGACTTAACGTCGTTGCTAGGTTTGAGGCAAGTACATTCTTCCTCCTACTATCCCCAGGCCAATTGCCAAGTGTAAGTCTTCAACGACATCCTAAAAACCATGATCCGTCGGTTGGTAGGAAATCACAAAACCAACTGGCATCGTATGTTATATCTTGCATTGTGGGCATATCAAGTCTCAGTAAAAAATGCTACAGGATTTAGTTCATTCCAACTTGCTTATGGCCTCGAAGTAGTGCTACCTATCAAGTGTCAGATTCCTTCACTAAGACTAGTTGTTGAACTCTTTCTCGGCACCATCACCGAAGAAGAGTGTTTTCTATCTCTCAATCATCTGGTTGAGACTCATCGAGATGTCACCCTGGCCCTCGAAGCCCACAAGCATCAATTCAAGGCCCAATATGAAAAAAATGTCAAGCCTCGTTCTTACCAAGAAGGTGATCTTGTTATACTTTATGATAAAAAACACGACCTCTTGGGGGAAGGTATGCTTCAACCATTGTGGATTGGTCCATATGTCATTACCAAGGTCATCTCAAATGGTGTCCATGAACTTCAGGACTGTGACAAAATCCCGCTCGTGAAGCCCCGTAATGGGCTCTATCTGAAAAAGTATTATGCCTAGTATAACATTGGCCATTTGCTTTGTAATTTTATGTATTTATAAGTTTTGCTTCTTTTCTTGTGACTATATTTTTTGGTTTTTTTATGAGTATTTGTCTCATGCATGTCTCTTTTTGCTCATATATATTCATTACCATTACCATACATAGGATACTCGGATCGTGTTAGTTGTCACACACAACACATTGCATTAGCTACTTGGGTCATTTACAAACCTAAGTTGGAACTACTTAATTCTGGGGGAGCTTTTCTTCATACTACCACCAACAATATTGTTGAGTATATGTCCATAATTGCACATCTTATTGAAGCATCATCTTAGGACATCTCCAATTTGGTGGTCAGGTTAGAGTCTCAGCTAGTCATTATGCAATTGACAAATCATTATCACATTCGTAATCCAATCTTGTTACGTCATTATTTAAGGGTACGACTCTTGGAACATCAATTGAGTTTATTACATATGAACACATTCCTCAAGAATTTAATACAGTAGCTAACTCATTAGAAAATTATGTATTATATTGGAATTTGTCTCATTCATTATAGATACATGCATGAAAATAAAACTTTACATAGTTAAAAATTTACAACAAAAATTAAAAACAAACATTTACATCACAAATCACAAAAATATTCATGTGTGTGTATATATATATATCTCGAGTCCATTCTTTTTACATAAAAAAATCCCAAAACTTGGGTGTTTGTAAGTACAAAATGGCTTTACTAAGCCTTGTTATGACACACAATGGCTATACCATACTACTGCTAAGCTTGCTGCTCATGATAACTCAGAACAACTCTAACCAACCTCCTAAGAGGAACCATAAATAGCTTAGGCTCACTCACCGTGTGTCGTTGCATATGAGTCAGTATCTCCTTCATGGGAAGAAGCGGTACACCCATGCTCAAACCCTCGAAGTTCCTAACAACCTCGCAGAGACTCTATGTGTCATCTCCCTCTTTAGTAGCTACCGGACTTGCTCTAGCCCTAGGTAGTTTATCACCTCGCCTAGCACGGAAAGGCACGCCCGCAGGACGTATTGTTGCCACATCTATGTCAAGAAAAAGCTTCATTTCAATACTTGTTCTCCCATAATAAAAAGCATTACATAAATTTCAAAAGTTAAAAAATACTTTGTGTATTCTGATTAACCTCTTACCTTGGGGCCCCCACTGAGTGTTGGGTGGAAAAATGAGCTCCGGATCTCCTGTGTAATCCATAATTGCATAGACATAATCATCTACCATGATGATCTGGCCACTAAGCCACTCAAAGAAATCATCCTCGAAAAAATGTCTATTCGTCTCCGTTCCAGTACAAGGTGCAAGGGAAGCCCATCGCTCCTGTTGTGGCTTCCTAGGACCGGTTATGTCCAGAGTCATGCGAAGCCTCATCATAAGAAATCTCTAAAGAAAAAATGACACTATCAAAGTACCATACCCAAACTCTCTTTGGGCCCAAGTCCTGAAAAATGTCAATTATGCTTTCACCTGGTGAAGGACTCCCTCACACCAATTTAATAGATGTGGCTGTAAGAAGTCTATTTCTAGTAGCAACTTAGCCTTTGAAGTAACATGCTAGCTCCTAGACCTTGTGAAGCATATGATCATCCATATAATTTCCCTCATCAACATAGTTCTGATTCACTGAATAGGGACCCGGTTGCTCACTAGTGCATTGCCCGATCTACAACATATCCAGACAGAATTAGTAGTGGACCTGGGATCGTCTCTCCCTCCTCTTAAATTTACTGGGGCACCTCTGCACAATAAACTAGTGAGGAAGTAAATGTTGTCTCTTTCGATAGAGAGCTCGTGATCCCCAATCCTAAACACACCCTAATGTTCATCCCACTACTCGATAATCCAACGCAAAAGGTCCTCCTAACCCTTCATCAGGTCAAGCCTAGGATATTTTAGCAAACCACATCTTCACAAAGCTGTTAAACTTGTCGAATAATTTATCATTTGAATTTCCTTGCTATCATGAGCTCTTTCCTGCCACAGACTCATGCTAATGGCTCAAAACCTGCATCAAAATACCCTTAAATCAATCATTTTTCTACTGAAATCCCTACGAAATCAAACTTGGGGGTTTTGACTTGCGCCTAGGAAAACTAACACTACTCCCCAAGGCCCACAGGGTGTGCTAACATACCCCTGCAGAATGTGAACGATGTTTAATGCTCCCACTACCCTGGGAGGTCACATTAGGTGCAGCTGGCTAACTAGAGCTTGCTCATAAACTAAAATTTTACACCAAAAGTAGCTGAAAAAGGGTAATAGAATGCAAGAGGAGGGTTATACCATCTACTTGGAACAAACACCATGTTGAATGGTTTCAAGGATTTCTCACAATCGTTCAAGGAGTATTTGCTCCTTTTTCACTCCAGAACACTCTCAGAGAACTCAAATGGTGAAAATGAAGGCTTTAAACCCTTCTTATAGTCATTTTGGAGGTATGACTACTCACCTTAGCTAGTAATTTGAAATCAAAATTTTTCATTCCTATATCGTTTATCATACGCCATTTTGATATGTTGTCAATATTACTTATGCTATGATGAATATTTTAGTGTTGAATTGTAGAATCAATCATGTTTGACTCAATATGAGCGCTTTCTTTTATGGGATTTTTTCTCTCTTATTAACTAAAAAAATCTTGAGTTATCTTCTTCGGGCTCGTAAAACTCCTACGAAGACGATATGAGCGCTTTCTTTTTTGGGACATTTTATCACTCTTAAACTAAAAATCCCTGAGTTTTTCCCTTCTTCGAGCTCGTTAAATCCACGATGAAGGAATGAGCAGTTCTTTTATCTTTTTTTCCTCACTCATTAAACTGAAAAATATATATCGAGTTTTCTTCATTTGACTCATTAAAATTTGATGAATATCTATTGAGTTTGTCTTCACATGACTCATTAAAAATACACGAAGAATATCAAGTTTACTTTGTCCCCTCGTACTCGTAACAAAATGAGTCAAACGTCTATTGAGCATAGGTTTATCACTTTATCCAAACTCAATAGAATAACTTATGGAAAAGGGACTGTGTCGGGTATACTATTAAACCTTTATCGCACTTGGTTATCCACTATGACAAAGGGACCCCCCTAGAGTCACTCTTTATGATCTTTTCAAACTCTCTAAATATGAAAAGACCATTGAGTTTACCTGTCTGGACACATTAAACTTAATCAGATGGGGAAAAACTGGACAACACAATGGCTCTATGTCTATATTCAGAAAGATTTTTGGGCGACAGTGATTCCCTTGAACATGGCACTTCCTCAACAAAATTGTTATTTTTTCATAACAATGGCATGTTCTATGATTTAGAGCAATTTTACTTCAATTTATTTATTAACCTAGTAACAATATGTAGATTAGAAATAAAATCAACATGATAGTAAAATGCATATAGAACATAAACATAAACAGTAGAAGACAAGCCAAGACAAGATGACACAAGATAAACCCTAATGTGGGGAAACCCTAGGTCAAATCTTCTTTTAGTCTTCAATAGTACAATTTACAATTCTGATAAGAGAGATAATACAATTTACAAACTTGATAATTTATAACAACAACAAACGAGCCCTAGCCAGAAAAGTCAACGATGGTCAACAAGGCAGATTTGACCCTCAGGAAATCGGTCAACTTTGGCAACTTCAATCTCCAAACAGAAAGACAAAACAACCCTCAAAATAATAAAATTTAGCCCAATCAAATTCTGGTAAAAAATCCCACTTGCGGTTAGCCCTAGTTGCAGTCAATGCTAGTCAAACTGTCTAGAAATTCAGTCTCCTGAAATTTCGGTCTCTTGAAATTTCAGCCTCTTGAAATTTCGGTCTCCTGAAACTTCGGACGTGTGGAGAGAGAGAGAGAGAAGTGTGAAGATGAGTGTGTCCAAATGAGGCTAAGTCACCTTCTGTTTATATGCAACATTGAGGATGAATAGATGTCATCGTTGGGCTTTTGAGCCTACATAAGTTTGTTGGATGACCTTGACAGTTTGACCATAATCAAAATAAATTCATAACTTCATTTGTACATATCAGAATCGGATTATCTTTAGATCAATTCTACACCTCTCGGAGAGATGAATCCAAGAAAAATATCAGCTACCATAAATAAGATGACCCATGTGGAGTTTGGACCTAGTTTCCAATTTTAACAAAAACCTTCTTTATGTCAGCCTCTTAGATGAACCTTACCATCCTATGAGTTTATCTTATATACTCTAATGTTCCTTCTCCCTATGTACTAATACTCTTTGGTGTTCAAGAGTCTAAATCTGTCTCGTAAACCTTTATGTCATGTCTTCTATTGTTCAAGGGATTCCTTTATCCTCTGCTTCCTATATCAACCGTCACTCATATACATACATCATGCCCTCCATTTGTTTTACCTGTTTCTCAAAATTTATCTTCAAAAACAAAAATTCTTGTCCTGTTTCGTGTCCACTGATGTAGGACACTTTATTGTCTACTTTTTGATAGGTCTGTTCCTATTGACTTCAACAATATCTAGGAAGCAGATCCAGAAACACATCAATACCCTAGAACTTGCAGTCATTAGTGGTAGGTTACCTTGTGTTTAATTGGGGGTTTTCATTATTGGCTCCCAGTTGAATGATTCTACGAGTGTTCAACGACAACATCATTATTCACACTTGTTGGATTGTACTGCACATCTTGGAGACCATCATCATTATCGGTGGCCATCCTCACGTCTATTAATAGTTTTCATTATTGACTGGTAATCAGACGATTTTGCACATGTTTGACCTCATCTTCTTTATTCACATGTGTAGAAATATACGGTTGAGATAAAGCGGCACCCAAAACTTGGGTAGAGTCTTACATCACTTAGCCTTGTTTCCTCTCCCAAGCTGTATATATTGTTTTCGAAGAGAGCTCATCAGGATGAACATATTATGACACAGTTCCACATTGTGCTTATCGGTGGACATGATGGTGTGAGAAATCACTTTGACAAAGCTACTGAGCATGGGAATACCCGACTCAGGACATGATTTTAGATTTTTAACATATGTGGTTGTATTGGGTTTCCCATTGTCTCGAAGCTCTGATCCTTTCTCTCTCTTTTTCAACAAAATTCTAAAGTAACTGGGCCATCATATTCATATTTGACCTCACATTTTAGGAGGCATCTTTTATATAGGAAAAGGACCTCCTCATCAGCTCAGAGGAGAAATATAGTTCGACTGAACACATGACCAAGTTCACGGGCCTATTTGCCAAGGTAACACCTCTTAGGAACTAGCAGAAAGAGTTAGAACGCTCCACATACATGAGCCCGAGGCATTAGTCCCTAGGGTAACTCACTATGTTGTGTAAGGGATAGGATTATCAAAGTTTTGTAAGATTCCAGAGGTTAAAAGAGTGGGATGACTGACTATTATCCCACATTTTACTCAAATGTCAGCTCGAAAAGCAGGAAACATCTACCTTCGACCTGTCTAAGGATATTTCCATTTCTAACAAAGTCTAATGGAAGTTGTTGTAACATGATTAGTTTTGATTATTTAAAATCTTCTGATATAATAGGTTTTAATAGTTTATAAATAATAAATGGGTCTGCAAGAGTAAATGCACCCTCAAAATGTAAATTTAAGTTTCATTAGCTGGTTGATTTAGTTAATAATGCATTTAAACATGATTAAATGATGTAATAAAGTAAATTTAAAAATCATTTACAAAGAGCTGAGAATGAATTTTCAAAACTTGAAAGAGGTTTTTGTTGATAACATCCTCCTGTACAAAAACCTATCTCATTTTTGTAACATCTATTATGGTTTGGGAGATTCAAATTCATCTTTGAAGGCATGTTTTCCAGAAATTTCCTGTTTTAGTCACCTTTTTGCAGAGGATATTGTGACTAAAAAAAGATGAATATTTGGGAACTGGAAGAGATTTTGGTTCATAATGTTCGAAAATAAAAAAATACTATCTCACTTTTCATACAAGTATCATGGGTTAGGAGATACACTCTCATCATGTTTAGCTTATTTTTCGAATTGTGCAATGTCCTTTTTAAGACACATTTTTGCAAAATCTATTGTGTATAATTAGAGATGAATATTTGGAAATGGGAGGAGGTGTTTGTTCCTAAGATACTTTACTAGAAAAGCCTTTCTCAACTTTCACAAAAATAACACGGATTGAGATATTCTTAGGGATGATTGGACCCTATTTTTCATAAATTCGGGAGGAAAAAGCTCAAAGACAGTTAGTGACTTGGAGGCCACCTAATCAAATATGAGTTGCAATCAAATTCAAATTTATCTTCTTTATAAACAGAAATCCTCAAGGATAGTACAAGAACTCTTCAAATAGTTTTATTTACATTTATTTGTGTTCTATTTTTGTAATACAGTTTTTGGATATTTGTAATAGTTCTTTATATTTTTATCAATATATTTTGTGATGAAATTGTATAAATGATTCATCAATTGAAGTAATATGTGTTGGATTTTGATGCCAATGCTCTTAAAATATGTAATAGCTTCTCTTGTAAGTAATTCTAATGAAAGCCTTCTGGCTCCAGTTATGACATAATTTTGTGTTTCTCGTATGTCATTCTAGTGTTTTCATAACTTGTTTCTACATATGTTCAAAGAAATTGTAGGAAGGTTCAGGTAAGGTAGATTAAGTCCTAATCTTTCTAAAATTTCCTGCAAAATCATAACATTTAGAAAGAGATCAGCTTATTGGATTGTTTGTCTAAGATAACTCCTCTTTGACAGATTTTTTCTTTATGTCTTCTTATATCCATTAAAAGAGATTATCTTATTAGACTATTTATTTGAAATAGGTCCTCTTGGAATTAGTTTCACTTTGGCCTTCTATTACCTTTGAATATGTTTTTGTTGGGCTGTAGAAATCTTCTACACGCATCTAAATTTCCCTGGTTGTTAAATAGTTTGTCTGACTGCTCAATTATTAGGAATCCCTTTAGGTTCTTCTACCATAATTCTTGAAAAAGCTAAGTCATTCTATTATGCTGGAAGTTGAGACGTTTTGAAGGGACCCTGCGAGAGAGGACTTTAATCATGGATATGGATTGTCATTGATCGTTAACCACCCCTAATTAAAACCATAAAACTAGCCATTGTGCTTCAAAGGCTGTTGTTCAATGACAGATGAACAACGTTAAACAAAGCCTCATAACACCTAAGGGAGCCCCCTCTAGTTCAAGGGCCAACTTGAACCTAAAGGCTGGTTAAGTTGGTTTCCTGGCATATTTTTTGTAGCCAAAGACTACCTACGGGAAACAGGTACAACAGAAGGGGAAAGAGAAATAAAGCAAGAAAACATCCTAGCTTTTGCCAAAGGAAACTCATGAGAGAGTTGGCAAGGATAAGCCTCTCATCATCTATATATTGGAGGCTTGGGCATTGTGAAAAAGGGTCAAAGGATTGTCAACTAATTGCCAAAGCTTTGTGTGAGATAGTTGTTTTACTACCAAGAGGTTAAGAAGACAGGGAGAGAAAGGAGATGGAGGATCGAGGGAAGCTTGATTCACTAGATGCTTGTAATCATTCTTTCCTACTTAAGAAGACAGGGAGAGAAAGGAGATGGAGGATCGAGGGAAGCTTGATTCACTAGATGCTTGTAATCATTCTTTCCTACTTAATAATATAGACATGTTGATGTGTTGTTTACTCGATGGTGCCAATGTTGTGATTGCTTACATGTTGATTTAGTACCATTGTTTTATCAGTAGCTTAGATGCATGCCATTTTCATATCTTTATATATTGATGCTTTGATTATCAGAGTTTATATCTTGTAGTATTACTCTCCCTCTTGTTTATGTGCAGGTGTTGATCTAGGAGCTCACAAAGGGGTCTTCCACTCTTCTATATCAGGTTCTCCAACAAAACTGCATCAAGATATGAGGTAATCTCTTCCTTGCTGCTTTGAATATCATGCATTAATATGGATATGTATATGCTTCTTTGTTCCAGTTGTAGTTAATCTGAATGGTCTGCCTTGGATCCAAGGAAGATGCTTGAAAGTATTCCAACCACAATCACCCATGCATAATCCCTATAATAACAAATCATCGAGAGTGAAGTGACATGTCTCTTGAGCTTCATGAGCCTACATGATGATGTGGCTGACCTGAACAATTTGCACATGTGTGGGAATAAATTCAAAACACATTTATGCTTATCCAAATTTAGTGATATTTAGGCCGATTTTGGTCTTATCGAAAAGAAGGAATTTAAGGAAATCATCATCTCCTTCAAATGAACTACTTATAGTGTTAATTGGCCCTAGTTTCCAATTTTAACACTCCCTCTCAACTAGGGAGAATTTCACCTTCCAATTCATCCATTATCATTGATCATTATGCCAACTTGTTGCTATGAACCATATTTGTATCTCATCTCATCTCTACTATGTTGAACACTCATATGAATAATGAAGAAGAATCGATCGAGAGTAAGTCACAAGACCTTACCACTCTCCACTGAGAAAAGTTAGTCCAAAGGTAGGACCTCAATTATACTTTATCCCAGATCAAGTTGTTGAACACCATGCATCATAGACATAGGGAGTAAGGCAATACATGCGTCCATTAGTAGTGCTATGATCCCTATCCACTTTTCCCAACTCATTGGCCAGATGAGAGGTACTTCCCATGAGTCATAAACTACATGTGTAGGATATATGTCAGGGCATCAACAGGAGAAGTTGAATCACTCATCCTACTCATATGCCATAGGAGAAGGTGAACCACTCATCCTATGCATGTGTCAATCATAGGGGAAGGTGAACCACTCAACCTACACACGTGTCATCAATAGTAGGGGAAAGTGAACCACTAACCCTACACACATGTCAATCATCATGGGGTATCATAGGAGAAGGTGAACCACTCACCCTATGGTCACTCATAGCTCCAAGAAGTACCCCAATCCCCTAGGAACGTTCAACTCAAGTGGGACCCTCATTGGAGGATCTTTCCACGACTCCAAATCTCTCTCGGAAGGCTAAGAGTTTGAGCTTCCCTAAGGGCTTTGTGAGAATGTTTGTGAACCACTCATCAGTCCTGATGTGTTGGAGCCTTATTTCTCCCTGTTGTGCAATATCCTGAATAAAGTGGTACATGTTATCAATGTGCTTGGAGCGGTCATGGAACACGGGATTATATGAAAGGTGAATCCCACTATGGTTGTTGTAGAAGATCACAGTGGTATCTAACACATCCTCAAATAGCTCATTAAAGAGCTTCCTCAACCAAATATCCTCACAACAGGGCATACTAGCTACAATGTATTTGGCCACAGTGATGCTTAGAGAAACATATTTCTACTTCCTCCTCATCCAAGAAATTTATGTAGACCCCAACGAAAAGCAACATCCATACGTGCTTTTTTTATCCACCACACTACCAACCCAGTCAACATCAATATATCCATGAAGCCTAAAATTCTCAACAGTGTATCCCAGCCCATAGTTGAATGTGCTACAAAGATATCTTAAGCGATTCTTAGTAGAAATCCAATGTATGTGATGAGGATCAACCATAAATTGACTCAACATATTCACAATGAAGCATATGCCTAGACAGGAGATTACCAAGAAGTTGTCGATATTCAGAAGGGATTTCCAATTTGGACCTAACAACACTACCACATAGCTTCTTGAAGTTGAGTTCCATCGAAGTAGAAACATACTTGCAATCCACCCTCCCACATATCTCGAGCAACTTCACAATGTATTTTACTTGAGAAAGGAAAATCTCACATGGCTTTTGCGAGACCTCTTGGCCTAGAAAGTAGTGCATCATTTCGAGGTCCTTCATCTCAAACTCGAAAGCCAACTCCCTCTTGCATTGATAAATGAGAGGGTCTGCATCTGTCAAAAAGAGATCATCTACATAAAGGACCAAGATGAGAGCATGTCCTTTTCAACCTTGAAGTATAGATTAGGATCAACGTCCCTCCTCATAAATCCCAACTTTATAAGATAGTTATCAATCCTCTCATACCAAACCCTTGTTGATTTCTGGTAGCATCATATATGCTCAAAGTGTCAAAATTTGCAAGGAGGCTCAGACACATTCATTCTCCAATACCCAAAAATAGTTTTGGGAAATTCCACTTGGAGACGGTTTTATTAAATAATTAATTATTTTTAATGGGACCCCAAGTTTAAACTTAGGAAATTAAAATAATTAATGGGTATTAATCTAAACTGTGGGTGCAACTTCTAGATGAAGGTAGAGATCAAGTCAATATGATCATAGCCATTGATTAGGATTTAATTTGGGTTGTTGATTGATTAATGAGAGGATTATAAGAGAGGGCTTGATGGGCACTTGGAGAACACATGAGTGATTTCAAAAGATCAAATTTCTGAAGCAGAGCAGCTGTCAGAGAAAGATTCGAAGTGAGATTTTGCAGTAAGGGGTAGTGAGTATCCAGAAGAAGGAAGTTTTTCCTGGGTTGGAGAGTACGAGGCAGAGAGAGGAAAGACATCCAAAGAGAGGCAGCTACTGGCCCATGTAGAGCTGATGCAGTGGTAGCACAAGCCTTAGAGGGAGATTAAATTCCTGCTGAGGAAATCAAGTTTCAGTAGTCGGTAGCCATGGTGTGAGAGTGGGAGGTAGAAATTCAGATTTTCCAACTAGTAGAGGGTCTAGAGAAGGAATCGTGTGATACCCAGCAGGGGTGACATAGGAACTGTGTGGGAGTGACGAAGTCTTGCGCAGAGGGTACACAGAGGATATAGTTTAGTGTGATCAGACTTAGATTCTCCCAGTGACAGGGTGAGAGCACTTCACCATTCGTTTTGTCCAGTTTCTGTCTGTATCGAAATGCTATTTGAGCATCCAAGAATTGTACTCAGATTTACCATTGCATAATAATAAAAGCCTCAAATTTGTTGCACCGATTTTCCTGCATTTTTTTTCAGGGACATTTGTCCAAAAATAATGGTGTTATTGTGTTGTATTTTATTTCTTGATCAATCTCTTGTTTCCGCATGTAAATTAATTAAGTGAAGGTTGTAGTGTATTTATTTCAATATTTGTCGTAGGAAACTACAAATAACTTGTTCATGTCAATTTAACAAGTAGGAGAAATATCATCAGTTGCTGCAGTAGGAATTCTCGTTTAGGAATTTTCACACAATATTAGAGCTACAGATGGAACAAGAAGAGTAGTGTGAGAGAACCCATCGTTGAGCAGAAGAAGGAGATCGAAAAGTTGCAAGAGGCAGAAGTTCGAAACCCCAGAGGGTTTGCACAGTCATAGCTAGAGGGCTGATTTTTGAGGCAATCTCTCTCTGAGTGAGTCGATAGAGAGGAAGGACTCTCAGTTTGAAAGTTTGTTGGGGCAGAGGGAGCAATGTTGAAGCGTTGGCGTGAGGAGAAGCTAGTGGGATGCAGTATTTTCTGTAGGTTGTTTTGTTGGGTAGAAAGACATTAGAAGAGAGAGGAGAAGCACGGTTGAGGGAATTTCTTCCTTAGAGAATTCCTAACCAAGGAATTTGAATTCTCACAAGTTGAGCAGTAGCAAGGAGCAGCAAATCTACATCCTCCAGAAGGGAGTGCTTAGATTAGCCCATTGCTACGAAGAGAAGAGGGAGCAATTCGACATTTTTTGGCAGAGATGGAAGCCACATCTCTAGGAGGGAGGTGGAGTGATCTAGAGATGTAGTTCGAAAGGAGCTATAGATGGGCAAGATCCTTGAGGAGCCCACCTCTTGGATCAATTCCTTGCTATGGGAGCCTAGATCAAAAGTAGCAAGATGGACTAGTGTTGGATGGTGTCGAGGAGTGTCAGATGGTGCCGAGGAGTGTCAGGGAGACAATCATAGTGGATAGGAGCGCTAGAGCCTGGAAAACGCATAGTAGAGTTGGCAACAATGCAAATGGCACAAAGAAAAGGTCACCAGTAGCACAATAGATTTAGAGGGTTAGTGCAGAGAATAGCAGCAGTTAGGCTTCAACATTCACGTGGTATCATAATGAACACAGTTAGTTTAGTAATTTTGGATTCTTTTTCTTTGTTAATGGAGTAGAAGCAACAGTTTGCAGTGCAGTGGAAGTGGCAGTGTCAGCAACAATACAGTTGCAGCATTAGCACAATAGTTGGTGGACAACATGTCAGACGACAGTAACGCAAAGGACGATGTTATGAACTCAGGGTGATACTTCAGTGGGAGGCATGACTAGTGCAGATTCCTCGTTGAGAGGGAGTGTTGATTTCTGGTAGCATCGAATGTGATATAAGTCTCAAAATTTCTAGGGAGGCTTAGATACATGCATTCTCCAATACCCAAGAAATCGTTTTGGGAAATTCCACCTGTAAATAGTTTTATTAAAATAATTAATTATTTTTAATTGGACACTAAGTCTAAACTTAGGAACTTAAAATAATTATTGGGTATTAATCTAAACTATGGGTGAAATTTCTAGAAGAAGGAAAAGATCAAGTTAATATGATCCTATCCATTGATTAGGATTTAATATGGGTCGTTGATTGATCAACAAGAGTATTATAAGAGAGAGTTTGATGAGAACTTGGAGAACACACTGAGTGAGTTCATAAGATCGAATTTCTGAAGCAGAGCAGCTACTAGAGAGATTCGAAGTGAGCTTTTGTAGTAAGGGGTAGTGAGTATCCAGAAGAGATAGTAGTAAATGGAAAAGTATGGACCAGTCCAAGGATGTGCTGGAAAGGGAGATTGAAGAACTATGGCAGTTGATGATGAAACAGTCTAGGCTGAGGAAAATAACAGCAGGAAGTGTGATCAATCAGAATTTGAAACTGATTGAAGAGAGGAAAATGAATCAGAAGATGACAGATATACAACAACAATAAAGTTGCAAGGCATTTGGGCAATTACAAACTAAAGTTTGGGACCCTGGAGGTTTTCTATCAACATATGAAGACACGTGATTAGGAGATCATGAATGTTTTCTACCTTTGGAGTCTGATGCATAAGCATTCAGCGCAAGAAAAATCATTGTATTTTAGTAGACATAGGGGGTCTTGTATTTTAGGGAAGTTGGTTTCCTAAGTGTCAAATTAATGTAATTATTTAGGATTTTGAGTGATTTTAATGAAAATAGGAATTAATTAAGTATAGTGAGGCATATTTGTAAATGTTCTCGAATATAGGAGAACATGAGAGAATCAAGATAGTTGAGCGATTGAGAGATTTAAGATTTAATTGTAAATATTGAATTAGGAATTAGTTCATGATTTATAGGATTGAGAGGATTCTTAGGTTTTAGTTGAAATTTAAGTATCTGGACTAGAAATTGGTTATAGACTCCTTTTCTATAAATGTAAGCCTAAAAGGCATAAAAAGAGTTAGTCAGTCAGGTTAGTTGGTTAGGAGTTAGAGTGTGAAAAGGTTGACTGTAAGCCTACGGGCAGATTATGAAACAAAGGCCACTAATATTGGAAATCAGGCCTAAGAGAAGAAACTATGTAAATACTTCTTTATCTATACAAAGAATTCAATTTCTGATTTGTGTGGTGTGTATGGAGTTATAAATTTTATGTAATTAGTGTAATTTTGCATAGTATATATATGCAGGTGAGGTTCAAACAGAACACAAAGAAGAAGGGGAGTATGTAGGATCGACGTTTGATTGATGAATTCAATTAAAGGATCCAAGTGAAGTTCAAGGATGGCAGTGACTAAGAGTACGCTGAGTTAAGCTCAAGAGGGAGTTGTGTTGCAGAACAACCAAAAAACCAGAAACCCTAAAGTAAGCCCGAAACCACAAAGAAATTTGAGAAACCACGTAAAGGCGAAGAAAGTAAAGGCATGAAGGAAGGAAGTAAACATGCACAGGAGCTGTTGGATTAGCTAGATCAACAGATGAGATTGTTTACAATAAGCGGCCAGGATTATGTCACACAACACAAAGTAAAAGAAATAAATGGCAGAGATTAAACCCAAGTGCTTGCGGAAGGTGAATCATGGAAGTTGATATGGATCATCAGATCAACAGATCGGTTAGATCGACAGTTATCGTGTGGGAAAAATGCATGAGAATTAATACACGAGAAAAGTAGTTTCGTCGGCGGAAATGGTTTATCGGGTGGAGAAAAAGTGGTAAGTGGTAATTCGGGGTGTCACCCAGTTCCATTAATCAACCGACATGTAGCACTCGGGTGGAGAGAGAAAACCACTTTATTAGGTGGGTAATCATCATGCAAGTGGCTTGTCCGATGTCGTGGGTTTTGATCAACGGTGGAGGATCACATATTAGTTTTGTTGATAGGGTGAACCAACAATTGTCAGATTGAAAGGTAAGATCAACAACAAATATTGAAGCCGATAAGGCTTGGAAAAGAGCAGACCTGATGAATTATGATCGAGAGTTAAATTTTGTTTTAGTTCTGGAGGATGAATGGAAATCGCACAACAACGGTTGATCTGGTGGAGTGAAATCAATGGTGGAGGTTGAACGTGATAAAGGTGAGCATCGGAAAATGTGCAAAGGTCATGGATTGGTGGAAAGGTAAAGTTTACATGTGCTTTGTGGCGTATTTCTATTATATAAGAATTATAATAGAAATAAAGTAGATAAATATTTTATGGGTTAAGTTTGAATATAACCAAAGTTAAAGAGTGGGGTTTGGTTAATATGTGTGGGGTATAGAATTAACCAAAGTTTATAAGGTTGAATAAAATTCCGCTGGAAAGGTTAATGAAGGTTTAGACTATTGAATAGTCAAATAAAATGTTTCCACATGAGATTTAATTAAAAAGCCTAAATCCTTAATTTTTGAAGGTTTGACTAGGCAAGGAAATGAAAATTCTTGGGAGATAATAGATTATGCATTTTATATGCATATTGCGGATAATGTTAGCTTACGCTGGCATTAAATTCACAGACTGTGGGAAACGATTACTTTCCTCGGATCCCTAGTTTTTATATGGTGGATTGAATCTTAGCTTGGGCTATAGTGATCATCAATTTCTCTAAAGTGTTTTAGCCATTCTTTCAAGGAAAAAATATCATAAAAATTATTTCTTGCAATATATTTTAAAAACCCATGTATATTTTGTAAATTAAATTATAAATTATTTTTCCTAACTTGCATTGGGGTTTTTAGATTCATTTTGTATATATTTGGGGTTTGGGTGTTTCTACTTTCATTTTTGCAGGTTAGATCAAGGAGTTAATTGGAATAAGAGCTAGATCTAGGACCTTCGGGGTAAGATTTCGTCTCTTGGAATTTTTTGTAGGGTTTGCACCTAAACCCTAAACCCTAAACCTAAACCCTTAAACTCTAAACCCTAAACCCTGAACCCTGAACCTCGAATCCCAAACCCCAAATCCCAACCCTAAACCCTAAACCCTAAACCCCAAACCCCAAACCCCAAACCCTAAACCCTAAACCCGAATCCCTATAACCCTAAACCCTAAAACCTTAACCCTAAACCCTTAACCCTTAAGCCTAAACCCTAAACCCTAAACCCTAGACCCTAAACCCTTAAACCCTAAACCCTAAACCCTAAACCCCTAACCCTAAACCCCTAAACACTAAACCCAAAACCCAAAACCCAAAACCTTAAAACCCTAAAACCCTAAAACCCTAAACCCTAAACCCTAACCCTTAAACCCTAAACCCTAAACCCTAAACCCTAAAAACCTAAAACCTTAAACACTAAACTCTAAACCATTAAACCCTTAACCCTAAACCCTAGACCCTCAAACCCTAAAACCCTAAACCCTAAACCGTAAACACTAAACCCTAAAACCTAAACCCGAAACCCTAAACCCTAAAACCTAAAACCTAAAACCATAAACCCTAAACCCTTAACCCTAAACCCTAAACCCTAAACCCTTAACCCTAAACCCTAAACCCTAAACCCTAAACCCTAAACACTTAAACCCTAA
This sequence comes from Pinus taeda, assembly GCA_000404065.3. Classification (NCBI taxonomy): domain Eukaryota; kingdom Viridiplantae; phylum Streptophyta; class Pinopsida; order Pinales; family Pinaceae; genus Pinus; species Pinus taeda. Next base: position 37,719 of record APFE031079919.1, on the reverse strand, counting down.
ACCCTAAACCCTAAACCCCTAAAACCCTAAACCCTAAACCTTAAACCATAAACCCTAAACCTTAAAACCATAAACCCTAAACCCTAAAACCTAAACCCTAAACCTTAAACCCCTAAACCCTAAACCCTAAAACTCTAAACCCTAAACCCTAAAACTCTAAACCCTAAACCCTAAACCTTGAACCCTGAACCCTGAACCCTAAACCCTAAACCCTAAAACGTTTAAACCCTTAAACCTTAAACCTTAAACCCCTAAACCCTAAACCATGAACCCTAAAACCATAAACCCTAAACCATAAACCCTAAACCCCTAAACCTCTAAACCCTGAACACAAACCCTAAACCCTAAACCCCTAAAACCCTAAACCCCTAAACGCTAAACCCTAAACCATAAACCCCTTAAACCCTAAACCCTAAACTCTAAACCCTAAACCCCAAACCCCAAACCCTAAACCCTAAACTCCTTAAACCCTAAACCCCAAACCCCTAAAACCCTAAACCCCTAAACCATAAACCCCTAAACCCTAAACCCTAAACCCCTTAAACCCTAAACCCTAAACTCCAAACCTTAAACCCCAAACTGTAAACCCTAAACTTCTTAAACGCTAAACCTTAAACCCTAAACCCCAAACGCCAAACCCCAAACCCTAAACCCTAAACCTGAAACCATAAACCCTAAAACCCTAAACCCTAAACCATAAATCCTTTAAACCCTAAACCCTAAACTCAAAACCCTAAACCCCAAACCCCAAACCCTAAACCCCTAAACCCCTAAACCCTAAACCCTAAACTCCTTAAACCCTAAACCCTAAACTCCTTAAACTCTAAACCCTAAACCCTAAACCCCAAATGCCAAACCCCAAACCCCAAACCCGAAACCCGAAACCCAAAAACCCTAAACCCTAACTTCATATATTTTTATGACTATTATTGTGTACTGCCTAACAAAATGACCTACTAGGAAAGTAAATTTACATATCATGGATTTTCTGACACCTTTTCATGGCTTGTAGACTGATTGTTCTTGAGTTGACTGGTTCTTCTTGTCATAATTGACTGATTTCTCTCCTTCATTGCTCATAGTGTTGTGTTTTTAAAATGCCACTGCTTCTTCTAGATGTTTGCATTTGGTTTTTAGTGCCATGATCTCTTCTTTCTGCATTGCCATGTTTCTTTTCTGGTAGCTATACTCCATTCTCATTTCGTTTCTGACATCCTTGAGTGACTCTTGCAGTCTTTCAATCATGAATTTGTTCACTTTGCATGTTGGACATGCATCATTCCTTGTTGCCTTTTCAAAGGAAGCAAAGTGCACTAAGAAGGGACTGATCGAGCCGAGTAGCACAAGAACGGGTTGTGACCCTTCTATCATGGCTATGCTCGCACTTATGGAAGAACACCCCCCCCATATTAGCGCTTACCTATAAACTAGCTACCTAGACGCTCGAGAAGTGCTCGCAGCCTGGGTTAACAAAGAAGTTGAGGAATTGCACCAATGGTGCGAACACCTGACAAGTAGTAGAAACTAAAGCCTCAGTGCCCCAAGCAGTTGAAATAAGGTGTGGGACTATAAACAAGTTTGTGGAAAGCCAGCGCGGCAAAAGGATTCTTTACCAAGTAAGGCAGTCCACAATATCGCAGCTGCGCCCCAAGGATTGTGCTACCACGGGGAAAATTCGAAAGATGATCGTTGGCAACAATATTTCTCACAAGAAATTTAGGGTACGTCAGAGAGGAGTGGGCGACGAGATGTTAAGACGAGAGTTCCGGACTAGATATGCAAAGATCTATCGACTAGATGCCCCTAATAAACTGGAAAAGGAGGGAAGGGATTTTTTAAAATCTCATGATCTATGGCCGGCATTGGACTATTGGCGCTCTAAACCGGCGAAGAACAATGAGTACTCAGCTACCAGGCACCCCATGAGTACCATGGCCAGAACTTCAGCATAGTTCATGGAAGAAATGCAACTAAATCAGTGTTAGAAAATTATATATTACAGAGCAATGGAACACATAAAATATTGCAGAAATATAAACACAGAAAACATATAAAACAAGACAGACACAGATATACATGGTTCACCCAATTTGGGCTACGTCCACGAAGAAACAACCAGTCCTTCCTTTTATATTATCTAACAAAATTTAAAGAGATACAACCTACATCAGATCCGCTGTAACACCCTCTTCGCTCTCAATCTCCTCTCTCTTCCTCACTAAGAATCTAGAGATACATAGAGGCAATACAATTCCCTCATATATAGTGAGGGGTTTCCTTCTAGGGCAAAAATCCCTAAATTAAAGATAACTTCTACCATTAGATCATCTGCCTAATGAACGACCCAGATTGACTAGAAATTACTAGACTTTTACAAGGCAATTTTACATCTGTTTTTAGCTTCAAGGGCGTTGCCCCCGGCCCCCCCAGCCGGGGGGGATCGGCTCCCCCGAACCCTCGCAAGGGGGAAAAGTCCCCCCTGCACCCCCCCACGTGGAGGGGTGTACAATCTTCCTAGGGTATACATCCAACTGAGACATTTGAATACAGAAGATAATCAGGCTCCACACCTAACAATCAAGAAGAACTCGGGGATGTGACTTAGGCTCCCAAAGTTCCAAAGTCTCCATGCACACTGCAACCCAAGAAGAACAAGCAAATAATAGGAACAGTCCGGGCCTCACCAAAACTCAATAAACGGTCGGTAGTTAACAAAGGCAAGGCAGTCACCATCGAACCCGCCGAGGATGATGATGATTTGCAAACCATGATTGATCAGATCGACACACAAGCTGAGGAAGAAGACGCTACATTCCAACTTCTATCACTATCTTCATATATTTATCCTTGGACTAGAATGACCAAGATACCAAAGGATGTGGACACTACGAAGACTATGCTTCGAAGCTCGTGTCTTTAAGATGAAATAAGATTCGAAGGGTTGCTGATGGGGTGCATTCCAAGCATCAAGTTCGAAGATTGGGACCTTGCAGATAGTGACACGTTCCTCGAATTGGCCGAAGGCAAGCTATTTCCATAGAAGTGGTTGCTAGGTGTGGGGAAGGCGGGACTACTGAACCTCAGGTGGATACCTCACTATCACTGCACAACCATCACCATATTTGTGATTTGATAGTTGCTATGTCTCATACATGATGGATATCTATGGTTGGAAGAGCCAATCCCGATCACAACCGACTTAATCCACCGAATTACGCACCTGCCACTTAAAGGGAATGACCCCACAGGCATAGCAGGAACAAGTAGTGAGGTAGGCCTCGCCGAAACAATGAAGGTGAAATACCAGTGGGAAAAAGGAAAGTGGGGGTATGTCATCACAAGCATCAACAACCGTGCATTATGAGTCGCCACTCAGCTACTAGCTGGTAAACTCATGAGGAAGTGTCACGTAGATGAGTTGCCAACTCCTGTCATTGCGCTGGCAGGGTAGTGCGTCGAAGGGGTTCAGCTCAATTGGGCACAGTTTTTGTGCGACGAATTTTTGACCAATTGTCAAGAAGCACAAGATAAAGGTAAGACAATTCATTATGTAGGGTTGCTCCTATCACTCCTTTTGGTTATAGGTGAACTACCGCAGGAGAGTCAGTTTCCCAACATTGAAGATAGCCTACCAGAAGTAGTGCGGTATATTTCGCTCTGGGATATAAAGGATGCAGCAAGGGTTTATGCAATTCAGGATTTTTGGACCTCCATGGAATGGAATATATGGACATAGATTGCTCGAAGACTGTGGATGTCTCCTACGATTTACCATACTTTCCAAAGCATGGCTAAGTTCAAAGCAGACATGCATCACTTGTATATCCGGGTGCGAAAGGATCCAAAGCGATCATGGGTCACACTTCCGTTCATTGCAACAGATGATGCCATTTACACGGTATTAGCAGCATGGCCTCTAGAATGGCACGCCCCAGACAAGGCTATTATCGATAGGATGGCAGCCCAACAACAGAAGAAGGAATGCCAACAATGACTCACTCAACTAGATGAAAAGACCCGTCAAGAACAACAGGTCGCTTCGCAGCAGGAGGCTACCAAGAGATTGACAGCAGAAGAGAACAAGGCAGATCAAGAAGTGGACTTGGAACAGGACCCACAACCAGAAATGGAGATGCACAACCACCTCAAGTGGTCGCGTAGTAAGGAATCATTGGCCGTAAGGAAAAAGTCCAAAATAGTGAAGGCTCTGGAAAAAGAATTCATTTACGACAGCCAGCCAACAAGCAATGTTTCCACTAGTGCGTTGACTGAACTAACCACTGAGCAGACAACTATGTTGGGGGAGATCTGAGTGTAGCTGCAGGCATTACAGGTGTGACCCCCGGGAAGGGTCACCCTACAACCAGCAGAAGATATAGTTGTCGCCAAGCAGATGGTATGCACACCCACACCAAACACCCTCCTTCTACCAACAGACGTTGTCCTAGCTGAAGCTGCAGGCATAGAATGTAGTTGGATATTAAATCTAGCTGCCTTGTCTAGGGAAATACTATACCAACTACAAGAGGGGGTCACTAATGAGCTTCGCATTAGGGAAGGTCATGCCTTCCACACCTTGATAGAACAAAAGGCAAAGTTAGAACAAATCACTCTCTAGCATGATGAATTGGTTGCATGCTACTAGGCAGTAGAGCAAGCTATGACAAAGGTGTGTAGCACTGTACTAGAGCTAGCCATCCCTGGAGACATCCCACCAGCTACCAAGATTCAGCACATGGCAGCCAGATTTCATATAGCCTAGTAGGAGGCCGCAAGAACCCAGGAGGAACTAACGTTACAAATTGTAGATCTCTGACTCAAGGCACAACCACCCACACTGCTGGCAGAACGAGAACGACGTTGCGGTGAAGTTCAAGCCGGATTGGAAATGATGAGGAGCACTATCCACAAATGCTCAGGACTACTGGATCAGTCACTCGGTATGCTCACATCCTTCCAGGAGGACCCAACCATATAGCAAGTGGAAACCGAGGCACGCAAGTTATAGCAGGCCTATGATACCGCTCGAGGGGATGCACAGATGATCGCTATCACATAGTGGTTGGCCAAAATGAAGCAGGCCCAGGCTCTCAAGGCCCAAGTTGATGTAGTACGACGATAGGAGGCAGTCCTTAAAGAATGCATCCAACCTTGGCTTGATCAAGCGTTTAACGTCTCTACAATGATTGAAGGCAAGTTAGCACATATGCAGACAGTGTATGATACAGAGCAAGCAATAGCCTGTGCTAGGGATGCATCAGCAGCTTGCTTGGGACACATACAGAGGCTCACAACAGAATTTGATGAAGGGACACGCGACGTGTAGCAGTTGTTGACCGACCTCTGCGCAAAGATTCCCACACTGGCTGAGTGACTTGGGACAAGTCACGATGATTGTGTTGGGGGACTGTTGGTAGCAGAAGCCTTGTGCAATGGTCATGGGTCATGAAGCCTGAAATTTTGGGTAAATATAGGGTAAATACTCCATGGGATGCACAAAGTGTGATTTATAATAAGTTGACTCAAAGGGTAGTTTGCTAAAAAAAAATGTAAAGAAATGTAAGTTGAGTCGGCCCACTCATGGAACGTAGTCCATGAAAATGTATAAATAGAGTGAGGCTTTATGGGTAGAAAGTAGCTTGTGGTTTGGAATCTTGGATCTGTTATGTAATGGGTTGTTGAGAAGAATTTTTGAAGCGTTTGTAAGTCTAAGTCGAGGGTTTTGGGTAGTAGATAGAGGCTCTCCATCTGTGTGCATAGAGGCCTGGAAGATTCCGCAGCTGTATGCGTGGAACCTTGCAGCTGAATGTGCAGGATGGATCTAGATGTATTAGTGAAGAAAGTGAATAAATATAAGTCACTTCTAAAATTCTACATTAAATTTGAACTATCACGGATCTAGTTAATGTATGTTTAATATAGCTGTTTGATCTATACATGTATTCTCATGTTATGAATTTATGTGAATCTATATCTATTCTAAGTGCGCAAACTGGTTAGATCTGTTAAATGTTTGCTTAAAGACCATAAAAAGTAGGTCTAATCTATAAATAATGCATTAATAAGTATCAAGGAGTATTCTAGGACTAGATCTGCATGAAGCAGAGTGGCACGAAGCCATAGAATGGTGCGTGAAACCTCCAGACCACATCAAGACATCCCGAGGGTGCAGAAACCTAGTTCCAGCACCCTCCCCTGCTACTTTGGGTGAGACCTTAGTTCGTGCTCTGCGGGCTGTTGCTGAAAGGGCCAGTAGCTGCAAGATTTGTTTGGCTAAATAATTCTTTCGAACCTGGGTCAGGCCCATATAAGCCAATACACCTCGAACCAACAAGACAACATACACTTAGTGTGACTGACCAACAGTGTGAGCGACAAGCACAACACTTGTGACAGCTCATTGAACAACTGCGACGATGCTTGAGAGACAATGCATACAACTTCATGTGTGAGTGTGAAAAATGTTTACATAGCGGATGCAACTTGTACACACGAAGTCAAACCTTGTGCATGGCGAGAACATGACTGTAAGCCTGACATTGTGACCAACATGAAAAAAGATGTAAGTTGAATGGTCAACCGAGGAGGATGCAAAGACTCAACATGAGCTCACAGGATGAGCCCTTGTGCTTTCAAACATCAAGGAAAAACCAAAGGAAGGCTCTAAAATTGGATTCAAGCCAAAATTTTGGAGGCTATTGCAACTGCTACAACACTTAGCGACACACCGGTTGAAATTCAGCTTCTCTGTTTTGGTCCATTGACAACACAAGGCCTTGGTCTTTGAGGTAGTATTGGATCATTGTGTGGGTTACTTCAGCGTCCCCACTTACCCCATGGACATACATGGTTCACCTTTCGCCAACTTAGTCAAACACAAGAACAAGTTTTAGCTTGATCACAATGTTTCGATATCAGGAAGGGTATTTTGGCTCGCAAGTTGTTAATTTTTTTCAGAGTAAGTTTTCATCTTCGGTGTTGCTCGACTACCAGTAGGCCTAGACAGTACCCCGGTGGAGTCACACAGGAACACGCACATTGCTCCACTACCATCGAGCCTCTTCAATACCCCAGTGGAGTTGCATGATTCACCTCTCTACACAAGAAGCCTCTCTCTACACAAGAAGCCTTTCTTTTCTTTCGCCTTTGTATTTTTTAAGAGGACTGTGCATAGGCACTTATTTTTTTTTGGGTGGAAGAGGGATCTCGACTTATTGAGAGAAGAAGAGGTTTTTCCTTTAGAGAAGCATGTAAGACCTCTAACACAGGTTTTCTCATTTAGATTTTCCCCTTTTCTGTTTCTACTAGTTGGATGAGATTGAACACACAGAGCAGAAGGCTGAGTACAGGCATGGGGTTTCCCAGTGTGGAAACAGGTTCATGGTTGGACCCAATCTTCCCTTGTAGACTACTCATATTTTCCTTCAAGACTTCATTGGCTGAAGGTTTAACCAAGCACAAAGAGGGTGGACGTAGGACTGGCCAAGTGTTGCAGTCTCATAAGACTCTTTAGATCTTAGGCACATACTCATTTAAAAGCCAGAACTCAGTAGAGGGAAGCACTTTTTACAAAACTAAAAATAGCATGATACTAAGAAAACAAAATAGAACGAAACAAAAATATTAATAAAAGAAAATAAAACAACAAGAAAGAAAAGCGAGAAAGCAAACAAAAACTACTCCTACTCCTACGCTAAACAATGCATGGGCCTACTTAGGGGAAGTGATATTTCCAATGTAGCCATTGACGCATTAGCTAGCCCATGTTGGTGAAGCTGTGGTTTGCGAGAAACACAGTCAAGTGAACCATCAAACATAAATGATATAAAAATGAAGCCCAACACACTCTGAGTTTAAACACATCCAAAGAAAAGACAAGAGTGAAAGGCAAGACAAACCCTTTGTGCACTTACCATGGTGTTGTGGAACACTGCATACAGATGATAAGCATATGCACTCTCTTGACTGTGGTGGACAAGAAAACATGAGAAAAAGAGAAAAATTACTCCTTGTGAGTGTGTTTTCTATGAATGATTCCTCCAGTGCGCATGCGATGGGATCATGTGATTCCAGTGGAGGAAGCGAAATATGTGTGTTGGATTGATCTTCAGTGCATACAAATGAGTGGTGAGGAGCCTTGGGTGTTTCGCAATTTTTTTGATCAGAAGTGGAACTAACCTCAGAAAAACGAGGGCTTGACATAACCATTAACTGAGGCTGAAGTGCCTCGACACCCTGCGAGGTTTCCACTTCGTCAATAGATAGATCATCAGAGACCAATGGTCAGACAAATTAACAATGACTGAATCAACATCATGATCAGATAAAGAAGTACAAAGATCACAAAAACCATGACTAGAAAATTCAAGATGTTTGTCGGCATCCTCATGATTTTATGAATCATATAGAGGGGTAGATGAGAAGAAAGAATGTTGACCCTCCACATTTCCAGAAAAAGTAGATGAAACGTCAAGTGGATTCATAATGAAATATTTGTCCTCTCTGCTATCAAATGACGGACTCACATTAGGTGTGTTCTGCAAATGATTAGAATTAGATGCATCAGTGGATGGATTTAGACAAGGACAATCAAAGATAACAGAATCACCAACGATGTCAAGAAAAGGCGGAGGAGGCACGGACAAAGGAGATCATCCTTCACCATGGGTTCATGCTCAAATTCTCGGTCATATTATTCATGAATGACAGTGCAAGTTGGTTGTGTAACATCAACTTCATCGATGGATTGATCCTTGTTAACAATAGGTGGAGTTTGGAACAAAAGAACACAAGATAGTGCAATCTGGAGAATTAGCAGAATGCAGAGACAGATGTTGAGGTAACAAGTGTGTATGACAACCCATGGGCTTCCCAACCAAATCTGTAGAGATATTGAGAGTAGTGAGGGTGGGAGTATGTGACAGTTGAATAGATGTGTGCACATGTTCTCCCACATCACTTTGCAGTGGTGGAGTTGTTTGATGAGGGGAAGGTAGACAGTCACTTGTGACAGTGATTGTGTCTGCTTGTGATTGCGTAGCTCCATCACCAAAGTATGTTGAGTAGGGTTTGAACTTTAACTTCATTTTGGGATAGAGTGATTTGGTAAGGAAATATTCAAATATGTCCATGAGATATTGGAATTTCATCTAACTTCTCGGAGATTCAAACATGAATAGACGAAAGCGCTGTGAAAAATCCATAGGCGATTCATGCAGGGCCTTCCATTTTTTTAACAATTTTTTATCAAGTGCTTCAGGATCAAAATGGTGAAAAAAAGATTCAATTATATCACTGAAATGCTTGAACGAGTGCACGTAGTTATTATGTAGTATGATACACCATCACAATAGACAGTCGCAAAGTGTGTGTGCGAGCAATGAACATACCTCTGTTTCATTAAAACCTTCCACATTCTCTATGAGCGCATGGAAGTCATCTACGTGCTCAGGCCAGGTCACTTCACCTTCATCATTATACATGATTTGTGACAATTCATCCCATAACTCCCTCTTGATGTGAAAGATATGTCCGTTGGACAGAAATTTCTGAGGGTGAACTATAAAAAAATCCATGATAGATATGCGAAGATTCAAAACAGATTGCGAGGACTCAGCTTGTCATCTAGCCCTACTTTTAGCGCCAGAAATGTTGACGGTGCTAGACCTGCCAACATTTAGGGGATCTCCCTAATATGAAGTCCCAACTAGACCTCACACTGTTAGGTGTAGGAGTCCATTCGGTGCAATGGTCGGATTTTCATTATCTTAAAGATATGCCTTAGCTCTTGCTTGTCAACATGTAAGAGTGGTCTACTTTGTCTTTGAATAACGAGGTTTGCATGCCTGGTGAGTGCTTTGGTGTTACTTGTGTCAAATTTCTTTCATTTTAGAGGGATGTCAGGCTAGGTAGTAACTCCACAAAATTAATTCATATTTTATTCCTTCAGGTTGGTCTTTATTATATACATGAGGGAGAGACTGTTCACTTCATCTCCCAATGACTGTTCATATTTCTTATTATTTATTTACATTAATTACATTCACACAATACTGATGATTAGGTGTGAACGTTCCCCCCCTTAATCTGAAGGGATGTTGGTGAGTCCAAGCATCATTCTGAATCGTTCAAGCTTTTCTCTTCCAAGCACTTTGGTGAAGATGTCTACAATTTGCTCATTAGTGGAACAATGATGGAGATGGATTGTTTTGGCCTCAACATGATGTCAAATTAGATGATATTTAGTATTGATGTGCTTTTTTCGATCATGGAACTTTGGGTTCTTGGCCAACTTTATTGCAGAGGTATTGCCAATCATGAGTGGAGTTGATTGTACTTATTTTACCTGCAAATCTTCAAGAATTTTCTTGAGCCACACAATTTCTTTTGTTGCCTCAGTTGCTGCCATGTATTCTGCTTCTGTTGTGGAATCTACTGGAACTAATTGTATGCGTGATCTCTAGGAGACAGCTTCTGATCCAAGACTCATAGCATATCCTAAAGTAGATACCCCAGTTTCTTTGTCTCCATCGAACTCTAAATCACAGTATCCAATCAAGTTGAAGTCATCCACCCGTGTATACTTGATTCCAAAGTCTTGAGTTCCCTTCAAGTACCTTAGAACTCTTTTTGCAATAGACCAATGTCCCTCACAAGGCTTTTGCATAAACTAGGAGAGGATTCCAACAACAAACGAAATGTCTGGTCTAGTAGTAGTTAGGTAGTTGAGACTTCCTACAAGATGTCTATACTTTGTTGCATCCTCAAATTCTTTTTCCTTCAATGGATGTGAGCTTTAAGTTTTGTTCCATTGGAGTAGTAAGAGGATTGCATTCTGTCATGCCAAACTTGTTCAACAGATCTCCAATGTACTTCTTTTGAGAAAGAAATATTGACTTTGGATGTTGAGTTACTTCAATACCAAGATAGTAATGAACATAGCGCAAATCAGTCATTTCAAAAATTTTCCCCAATTCCTTCTTATGGATGTAATGTAGCTTTCATTGTTCCCTATCATCAAAAGATAATCTACATATACCACAAGATATACAACTGTTTTTCCAACTTTATTGACAAATAAAGTTGTATCATCAAGATCATAGTGTTTGAAATTGAGTTTCAGAAGATGCACAGTTAGTTTTTCATACTAGGCTCACGGTGCTTCTTTGAGGCCATACAAGGATTTCACAAGTTTGCATACTTTATGTTCATGTCCTTTGATAGCAAATGCTTCAGGCTCGGACATAAAAACATTCTCTATTAGATCTCCATTCAAGAAATAAGTTTTTACATCCATTTGATGGACTTTCCAACCGTTCTAAGCTGCTAGGGCAAAGAGTGTCTGGATGGTAGCCCATTTTGCTATGGGGGCAAAAGTCTCCTCATAAT